>VSTD030002912.1:0-11362 GCA_008808055.3 Sporobolus alterniflorus
AGGCTTATGAGTCCTTTAATCTTGTTAAAACATCTGCATGTCTAGAGGTGATCTTTTGGTCACCTTAGATAAGTCTTGCTGAGCGTAGTTGCTCAAGCTTTGCTCTTACTATCTTCTGTGTGCAGGTGAGGAACTGCTTCCTCTTACCGGCGATGCCGATGAGGGTTGTCAGTGGAAAGTCCAAACCGATGAGGGATGGACTTCGTACTGGGATCCTCAATCTTAGAATGCCGATGGATGTCATTCCCTTTTAGGACAATGGGAATGTTCTGACCGTGAGAGAAATCACTTCTACAAACTCTGTTATATCTTTTGAAGCGTAATTTTGGCTTCAAACCTCTTTTGTATAACTCATACATGAACCTAAGTTGTAATAACTTCTACTTGAATATATAATATGGTATTGTACTTATGTGTGTTGATTGTGTTCTCAGTTTACCGAGGATCGCTCAAGCTGATCCTGGTGACGGACCTCCTTTCGAGGTGGTTCTGTCACACCAAGGGAGTGCAATAATATTCTTATTTTAAGTTTGATTATCTTTTCCTTGAATTGTAATCAACATGTGAATATATATATATATGTATGTATACATATATTTTAAAATCCCACAGCAACGCACAAGGTTATCAACTAGTGGATCATAAAAGTCACTACTTTGTGGAAGAGCCTTAACATTCAAATGCATAAATTCATCATAACTCAAATAAGCACATGTAAACATTCTTAAAGCAAAATTAATTCTACATTACCACATGTAGAGATAGAACTAATCCAGACTTAATCATGACAACCTATGTCAACTAAAAAATTACTCACTCTCGTAATCAAATTTTCCTGTTGGTTCTAATTTGATTAGCAATAATAAGAAATGCTTACACAAAGGTCGATGAACATATAACATCTAAAATAGTGTAAAACACAGCGGATGCATAATTTATAAACTTAATAAAACAATGGAAAATTATTGCACTTAAAACTTAATGAAAATTCTCAATAACTTATTTTTCCGATCAAATGTAATCATTGAATCAAATTTAATCAGAAAATTCAAAACTAGAATCCCTAAAAATGTAGAAAATTGACACTGAAAACTTGACCTTAATTACTAAAAGCTACCCACAACCTAAAACTTTAATTATTCTTAATTTTGGGCCACTTAGGTGTTTCCAGAAAATCCAGAAAACTAACAGGAAAAGGCAAAACTTGATTGAAAACCTTATATTGGAATTCACCCCAAAATGCAAAAACCGGCCCGGTCCACGGCCTACTGCAGAAAACAGTCCGACCGCTTAAACAAATTCTGTTCTGACCCAAAACTGAAAACAACCCACCTAGAAAAAGCTGAAAAAACTTAATCAGATTTGCCCAGAAGCAGAATGCGGCCCGGTCACCCGGCCTACCACACGAAAATTAAAGAGGTGAAGGGCTGGGCCGGCTATTGCCATGCCCACCTAGGCCGACTCCTAGCCCAAATCATCGGGCGAACAAAAAAACGGTGGTCGACGGTGTCGCTCCCAACCCTCGCCCTCATTTCATTCTCCCGGTCGCGAGCTCAAGTGAGAGAAAAAGTGAGGACGATCTAGAGTGGCGGCGACCCGGTGGCGCTGCTCATGAGTTTGCTCGTCGGTGAGCGATGTTCACCCAAGTGTGAGTGTGCCATCGTCGAGCCGCCTCATGGCTGTGCCCTAATCCAGACCCATCCTGGAGTTTGATGATGCGGTATCTAGCGATGTCAGCTAGGCACTGGCAAGCGCTGGCGTCGACTTGAAGTCCGACGTGTCGAGGGGCATGACAGATCTGGTGTGGCAGCCAAGGCCGACTAGCGCCGTCAAGTGCCTGCTGGCGTCGGCTGCCTAGAGAAGGAGTGGACAGTTCTTTCCGGAGTTCACCGTTGGCGGATTCGGTGCGGCAGCCAAGGTAAGACCCCGATGCCCAAGCTTGTTAGGGTTAGGATTTTAGTCTTTATTTCTTTTGTCTAATTCTTATTCGATCTAAATCAAAATCAAAACAAGTTATCTCCTTCTACTTGCTGCGGGGCTTAGATCTATAGGTGTGGCGTCGGCTCATGGGGTCTCGACGCCCTTTACCCGAAAAAGCAAAACCCTAGGTGGTTCTTGATGCCAATGTAGAATTTGTACCTTTCTTCATAGCTTAGATCTTCTAGGGTTTAACACTAATTTGATTTCTAACTAAGGATAGCTTAGATCTTGTACATTTCTTCATAGATGCGGAAGCCATCGCAACACTGGGTCCGGTCACGACCATGAAAGCTCATTGCAGGGGTGATGGTATAGCATGGTAGTGGAGGCTTCCCGTCGCTGTTAAGCGCCTCGGGAGACCGGTCCTGGTATAAGTGATCAGGCTTTGTAGCAGCAGGGAACCTCGGTTCGTGTTCTCCGTTATATATAAAGGCGTTGGCGGCAGGGCCAGTAACCACGGATGTGATGGGTGCTCCCGATCAAAACGTTCTATTAGAGAGAGTCCGAACTCGATTTTAAACTAGTTCGAGTAGATCTAACCAACACAATCAATTAGTCATATATGCATGACACATCCGTAGATGCACGACATGCCACCACACCGACAGGGTCGATGGTTAGTCTACAGTAAGTGAGTAGGTCCGTTGGTTCCTCGATGGAGATCCGAGTATAGCAGAACCTTACCATCGAATAAAGATCCCAGGCCGGGGCCGGGCAGTCAGTTTGGACCACTGCTGGGACGGGAGCATCTTACCAGCAGCACTCACGCACGTGATGACGGTGCGGCGCGTGTGCATGCAGCCACAGGGGGAGAGGAATGGGGGCGATCGCGACCGAGCTGAGACCGTACCGCAGGTTGCGCGGTGGCCATCTGTCCAGCGGCCGGGCGCGTTCCGTCGCCGTCGTCCGTTCATCTCGGCGCACCTCTTCGCTACTAGCTCACATCAGCTTGATGCATGGGTGCCGGCCGGTCAGGGTCAGTGCGCAAGCGGCCGTACATATATACATACGCGCATGCACCTCCTCGACGGACGGCGTACGTATATATGGGCGTCCTCACGTACGTACACCGACGACGCGGACGCGACGGACCTACTTGGGGCCGGGACGAATCCGACTACTATACCCGCACGTTTTCTTTGTAGCGGCGCGCGCTATCTAGCTGGAAAACTTAATTTCAGCTAACACTAAGTACATAACCTGTTTTTAGTGTTTGATCGGCTGTTCTGGTACCATTTATATAATATGAAAAATGGCTGATTTTTGATATCGGCTGTTTCAGACTGATACCAATAATTTTTAATGATATTGGTTGTTATAAACAATCGATACGAATAATATAAATCGGGTCAATACACAATTTTCAATTGTGCCTTCCGTGTTCGTCGTCGCTGAGTGCCCCTGCTATTGATATAATTCAACACACGTTCACCCTATTCTCTTGGCAGGCTGGCCTGTAGGAAATGTATTGCCACCGTTTTTTGCCTTCCAAGGATGAGCCTAATTGTGACCAGGCTCACACAGAGACCCCGCTCACATTCAAATGATTGGGCCTCACCAAATTGCAATCGGGCCTACATGAATTGCCTTGCACGCTATGAGCTTTGTCTCCACGCAGTGTGCAACAGATAGCAGACATTACATTTATAAATTGGGTTGGGTGTCTCTAGACAGCCGATGTGGTACTAATGGTTGAACTCGGCAGCGGAGCAGCGTCGGCACACGCTGGGGCAGGCGGCGGTGGCGGCGCGGCCAGGGAGCTCGATGCGGTGGTGACACACGTAGCGGAAAGGGGAAGGGAGGAGGAGGGCCTCACTGATTGGCACAACGGTGTCGGGGCGCAGTGGTTGGCTCGGGACCACGGGATGGGACGACACGAAGCTGAGCTTGCATGGCAGCAATGGTCGCGGGTGGCGGCGCCACGCCTTTCCGGTGAATGAGGCGCGGAGGGAGTGACTCTCGAACCTTGTTCCACTGAGAGGGAGCGACGACACCGCGACGATGAGGCATTGGGGGCCTGTGTTGGCGGTTGGACGCGGTGACGACGTCGCTGCAGAGGCGGGATGAGCAGAGTGGTGGCGAGATGGGGAGGGCGAGGAAGAATGGCTGATGGAGGGGACGACTTTAAGGCAGGGCGGGGTTGGGCGAGGCTTGGGGCAGTGGGGCAGCACCGACTTGGGAGCGGCAGTGTCGGGTGAGCGGTGCGCATGTCGCGAGCAGGGGAGCGAAGCGGAGAGAGGGGTCCGGTACGAGGGAGAGAAGAGGGAGCGAGGAGGCCGACGGGTGGGACCACCTCGAGAGTGGGCCCGCCTATCAATGAAAGAAAGGGAGAGAGAGAAGAGTATGACAGGTGGGCCCCGGGTCAATCAAATCAAATTCGAGAATATTTATGCATATTTAAATATATATAATACTTTAGCAGCATAATCATGTTTGTAAAGAAATATAAATTAAGAAATAAAATATTTATGCATGTGATATTTAAATATATAATATTTTATCAGCATAATCATTTGTGTAAAAGAATATAAGTTTTAAAATATTTAAATATATAATACTTTTTAGCATAATCATTCGAGAAATCGATTATTGGTATCGGCCCACTTAAGTAGCGAATACAAAAAATCAGCTCGATTATTGGTATCGGTCAGATTAAGTGAGCTGATATCAATAATCGATTTTTAGTATCAGCTGTTTAAGTGAGCCGATACAAAAAATCTGATTGATCATTGATATCGGTGACTGTAATTACCTTCCAGTCCTAATAAACTGTTTCTGTAGCAGCGAAACTCGCGGCCATTTTGCTCGTGCGTTGGCAGGTCGTTTTTTGCTCCCATAACTGAAGGAAAACGCCCCGACTTGGATTAAAATAGGCCTCATTATGATGATCCAACTCGGTCGGTTGATTGACAGCATCACGCCCTCGATATTAGATTGTGATGACGTGGAATGACCACAGCCCTGTTTCTAGCTTTGTTGGAACCCCTTTTGTGCTCGATCGAGGCACCATTCGGCTAGCAGGACGAACATCGCAATCTTCAAGATAATAGATACACATCGTGTCACACTTCACACGGAGACGGTAGCAGCTACGGAAAGATTCATATATACATTGAACCGTGAGTTTAAGCCATGACTACGTTTTCGAATCGATCACAGTCAGTTTCAGCGACCGGTCACAAATTCTAGTATCGCAATTGCCACGATGGGGCGTGGATCCTTGGGAGCTGCGTCACTGGATTACCGGGAGCGTGGGCCACCACACCGCGGTAACCAGTTCATCAGCTGACCCGACACGCGCGGCCCCGCAATTCCACACGCGCCCCCGAGAGAGCAAAACGTCGCGGACAAAGCCCTGTGGGCTTGGATGTCCTTTTTGTCCCCGCGGGGGCCCAAAAGTAAAATCCACGGAGCGCTGTGTTTTTTCCCCCTCTTCCTTCCGTCCCCTCTCCATCTCATATTGGTTCTCTCTCTCTCTCTCTCTCACTCATCGGCGTGGAAACTATATTTGCCTCTCCTCCCAAGCTTCCCCTCTCTCCCTCGAATAGTATCATCTCCATTGCATCCCTCGCCTCTTCCTCTCTAGCTGCTTCCCCTCTCTCTTCATCCTACCTAATACTATCCCTGGCCTCTCTCCTCCCGTCTTGTCTCGTCGTCTGTAGCTCTCACGCGCGCCGCCGCAGCCGGCCTCGCACGCGTGCACACGTCCCGGCGGCAATCAAGGCAGGAAGCGGCGAGGAAAGGGAGCAGGAGGGGAGTGGTGTGCGCGCTGGGCCGGGCCGGCCGGGCGGATGGCATGAGCCGGCGGCGGTCCGGATGGTCCCGGCTCGGAGCCTGCACCTCGTCCGCGACGCGCATGGCGCCACGCCCTTCGCCGCCGCAGGCATCGGCGTGACCACGGCGCCGCCGCCGTCCGTCCACAACATGGCCCAGCAGCCCCTCGACAGCCAGCACCTCGAGCCGTCCAAGCACCCGCCGCCGCCGCAGGAGAGGCAGGTGGACGACCGCCGCCGCCAGGAGCACGAGCCGCTGGCGCCGCGGCTGCCGGGCGGCGGCGGAGTCAGCCAGGAGGCCGCGGGCACCAGCGGAAGCAGCAGCAACGGCGGCGCCGGGGACTGGCTCCGGCTCGGCCTCGCTCCGGCGTCGTCGTCGTCTCCCGGCGCCGTGGGCTCCCAGCCGCCTCTTGACCTCTTCCCCGACCGCCCGGGACGACCGCCGCTAGTTTCGCCGCCGGTGTTCACCCGGCCAGCGCTGCCCGGCATTCCGCAGGCGTCCAGGACTCTTCCCTCTCCGCGCGCTGGGCCGCCATGGATGCCGCCGTGGAGCCCCGCCGGTTCGGCGTTTCCGGCGGCGCCCCCGCCGCCGATGCTCCCGTTCGCGCACCGCACGTTCTACACGCCCGGCGCAGGCGCGTCTGGCGTCGACACGATCAGGGTCGTCCTGCCGCCTCCGACCGTCGCCGGCGTCTGGTTCGCGCTCCAGGCCGCGCCGCACCAGTGAGTACACACACATCACGCTGTGCTACGACTAACACCACCGCGAGCATTTCATGCATGTGTTCTTCATCTCCGTCTCTTTTGACTCTCTTTCTTCATGTGGACCGGATCCGACTGGCTCCTGCTCCTGCTAAATGTGGTGCATTCTTCTGCAAGCTTGCTCTTATTAATAAATCCTAACGGCGCTTCTGTTCTTCGATTTTTCCCAAAACGTTGAACTTTTCCCCCTTGTGATTTGTGCAGAGGGAGGGAGCCATTCTTGCCTCAGATTCCTCGGAGCTTCTTACGGATCAAGTACTGTTCTTCTACCATCTCTTCTTTCTTCTTTAATCTAAATTCCATGCACCAATCTACCGGCTGTGTGCCAACCTGCATTATTTGGTCAATCCTTTTCCTTATATGCATGGAGCCACCAGAAAATCTTCACATACAAAAATGCCGCATGTATTCGGTAGAGTGTACTGCTATAGTTTGTTGGAGCGTGCAAATTCATATAAAATCCATACATCTGCTGCTTCTCTCTCTTCTAAATCTTTGATAAATCTTTCCTTCCAGGGATGTGAGGGTGACAGTTCGGTTGCTGATCAAGTACCTGGTTCGCAAGCTTGGACTGGAAGACGAATCAGAGGTAATTACACTACTCGTCCTCGCCCAATAATCCTCTTGTTAATTTCTGGATGAATAGTTTGCATTCTTTGCCGTGTGCATTGCTCGCTTTTTCTCTATGGTGCCCTGCCTTTTCTCTATCTTTTGTGCGGGGGCCGGGGCATTCGCTCCGTGCTTGTTCCCCCCTCCCTTGCTTTCCCAACATCGGTGATGAAAGGAACTCGAGAGCTACAAAAGGGACTGCTTGTACCATACAGATGTGGGACTACCCAAGCAATATATATATTTATGCATGTGTGCACTCATCTTGCTTTGCTTGCTAGGAAATAGTGCGTATAATAATATTAGTATTAAGCGTCACAACATGTTAGGGAGTAGTAGGTCGGGAAGGTGCTATTCCTGTTGTAGGTGAGAGGTGCATGTCCTGGGGTGGCACATCATGCATCCCCTGTACCTATCTCATCACCGTACCACCACTTTGACAGGAGCTGATAGAAGCTAGAGAGGAGAGAAGAAGGGTAGTGAGGGGGATGGATAGAGGGTTAGTTATCCTGGCTAGCTAGTGATGGATGCTACTTGTTCATTCGTCTGCTGTCTCTCTATGTACATGTGGCTCTCCGGCTAGAGCTGGGTGCACACACACGCTCTCGCAAAAAAAAGCGTACACAGGGCTAGTGAGAGAGAGGAGCTAGTATATAGGCTGCTGGTAATGCATGGAGTAGATAGAGAGCGCCCTCGCACCTTTCTGTTGTTTATTTTCCTGGGGGGGGGGCTCATGATTGCTCGACCTGCAGTGAAGTGCAGCTAAGCGAGCCCTCTCTCTCATCTCATCTCGTCCTTTTGGTTCGTCCAGCCTGGCTTTTTTCTCCAGCCGGTGCAATGCCGCAAATGGAACAACACATGCATGCGGCGGAGCCAAGGTCTATATACACTAGTAGGTAAGAGTCGTATAAAGTGCGCGCGAATAGTGGATTTGTACGTCTAGCGTGTGTGAAGTACTGTAGTGCAAGTATGGGTCTAATAGTAGGAGTATAGATGATGAGTAGATGGTGCCCTAGAAAAAGAAGCCACCCTTCACCTACCATGCATCACTGAAAGCTATGCACCATCCTCACCCTCTCATCCCACCGTATGGAAGGCATCAAGCCATCAAGTAGCTCTCTCTCTCCCTCACTCTATTCTCTCCGTGTTTGTGGAGGGAGAGAGAGGATGCACACGAACAACTCACACCATTTCTTGCTGTGCTGCTCCATCACTGGTCTGGGTGACGGATCCTTTTCATAATGACTTGGGGATCCTTGCTTCCTTTTGCACTCGATAGGCCTGCGTATGCTCGCGCGCAGCGACTGCGATCATATATAGGCTTCTTTTTGTTCAAGAGTACAACCATGCGCACACTACTAGAGCTCTGCTTGCAATCTGCACCATGCATATGTGGCCATAGCTTTTTTGCTTTCTTTTCATCTTCATATCCTTTTTCTTCTTCCCAGTGTTTTTTACGTGCCTACTAGAACCTTTTTATTTTGCCTGATCGTCCCTTGCTGCATTTGATACATCAATCTTAATTCTTATACAGAGTGGCATGAACAAGCCATGGAACCTTCTGCACGTAGATGATTAAAACAAAAACACGTATGTAGTTCTACCAAATACCTGTATAATCGAAGCACACAGCTAACCGTGATGTGGAGAGATGCCAAACCTAATGATAGAAGGGTAGTTAGCTTTTCAGGTGTCTAATGCGCCTGTGTTGTTATTATTGTGCATACGTACTAAATCATAGAAATTGAGTGTTGGTATAACTGTATAAGTAAACGAAGATGCGCACTATATCGTCTACTAGGTGGAGTATACGTGGTATATCTATGCGGACTTTATAATAATAACTACTTTAAGTCTTGGAATTGACTGGCTAACCGCAGGCCAGCAACAAGCGTGCTATACTTTGAGCGCCAAATAAATAGTCTATGGTATGGAAATGCCGTACATATGACTGTACCTGCAATGCATTGGCCACTAACCTACTCCAAACCTACTCCATCCGTTCGCTTTTTTGTTTGGTCATTTGTCTTATTAAAAAAATAAAAAATTATTATATGTTTTGTTTTATCACTAAATAAAGTTAAAACACAATTTATTATTTTACATATTTTAACTAGTATTTAAAATAAGATGAATGGTCAAACATAAATTAAAAAGTCAACAACGACAACAAAAAGAGAACGGAGGAAGTATAGCTAGATCAGCTCCACCAGATGAATTGGGTTAAGGCCTGTTTGGATACAAAGTATTAGGAGAAATACTGGAGCTAGAGCGCTCCATATATATTGCATAGGGACCATTTGATCGCTATATATTCAGCTAAAATATTTTTCATCTTAATATAAGTCCCTTGTTCAGCAATGAAAATGAGAATGCTGCATATATAAATTGTACTTCTTGGAGCTACTTGCTTTGCATAAGTATTATTTTCCTGTGATCTAACATTAATAAGTGATATATAGTTTTAACACACATAAACAATACAAGCTGTAATGCTAAATTGCTAATACGTAATGGAAATTCTTGGGCCCAGAATGATTACATAAAGAAGAATTTCAGGTCCAGAAATCGATGGACATATGATTGCATCTACTGTGTCTTAGCAAATATTTATATACATGATTGCATCTATTGCCATGCATTTTTTTCCTTTTTCAAGTTTCAACTATCAACCCCCATGCATTCACAATTTGGTACCATATACGTAGCGCAATCAACTGACATGAAGTTAGACCGATGGAACTTACTTTTTTTTTTCAAGAGCGTGCTGGAACTTATTTTTAATTTGCAATAATAGCCTTCCATTACCGAAGCCACTCAGAGCAGTTTATTTTCTATCTCTTTATATATAAAGATAAAGATGGCATGCAAATAAATAGTATATCTATGGTCAACTTCGTCTCTACCAACCAAATTCTATATTACCTAAACTTAGTATCAGCAATAATTGAGGAGGTTCCTCTGGCAGAAAGGGAGAGTGTGTGGTTTTACTAGGTTGAAACGTGTGTGTCATTCTCTAGCCACTACAGGAAATCGACCATTTTTTGGCGGCTTTAATTATTTTCGGCGGCTTAGGCAGTAGCCGTCGAAAATAAAGCTATTTTTGGCGGTTTATGTGGGCCGCTGAAAATAGGCTTTATTTTTGACTAATTAGCTTCGGTAGCTAAATACCGTGGAAAATAGGCCATTACCGTCGAAAATAAGCTGCTTTGAGCTGGTAGATCTTATTTTCGGTGGCTTTGGGCCTCCGAAAAACACTCCTTTTCCTGTAGTAAGCAGTGAAAATCCTGCATGAGTAGGGATGCATGTGGATTTGACAATCTGCAGAATACGGAATGTGGCCATGCTTTTGATAGGATATTAATGAGGGCTTAGTGGTAGGTCTTAACTAATCAAAAGATTCTAACTGCTTACGCTTACCCATCACCAAACCGCTTCAATATGAATATGAACGTGTTTATTTATATGAACTGTACTTTCTTCATTGTCTCCACAGTAGTAATATTGATGCTCTTTTCATCGGTTGCTATATCTCTTGAGTTGCTCAATTAATGCACCAAGAATCTAGTCGTCATTATAGACAACTCTAAGCTGCTTAATTTGTAGGACGTCAAAAACCGATTATTTGTGAATTTGTTTAGCTTATAGTAGCTCATAAAAAATCTAATTGAAAGAAGGGTATGAAACGAGATTTCCATTCATTTAGAGTATAGTAGCTCTTTAATTTTTTTATAAAAAAATAACCCTGGTCAAGGTCACTAGAAACCACTTAGTCCTAATTCTTGTGAGTACTACCATTTAGTCCTTGTTGATCTAATGAGTGAACAAATCTCTTGTTCATGCTGATTCTGTCACGCTATCGTTAAGCTTACCTCACCCAACGTACTGCAAAGTACTGTATAGCCAAATTATCTGATGTATAGAAATGATGCATGGCCTACATTACATTGTCTTTCACATCATCATGGAAATAAAGAGTTATTAAAAGTGTAAGCTAACAACGAGATAGATTAGATTTATACTCCACTGCTAATAGCTGGTGTATATGTGACAAATGGAAGGACGATAAGTGCTGCACTTTGTGCGGAATATTTAGCCATAACATGTGTCCCCATCTTGTCAATGCCTCCAATGAAATAGATCCACCAGAGCACTAATTTTATGCCCATATGATTGGCCTCGATCGGAGGGTAAAAGGTACATTGTGCATGGTAGTGGGGACACGCAAAAAAATGCGC
>VSTD030002913.1:0-11361 GCA_008808055.3 Sporobolus alterniflorus
GGCGACTCCAGTGACCCCCTCCCAGATCCACCGGGCACCGGTAAATCGGTATGTAGTACCGATTTATTGGCCGATAACACCGGTTTACCGGTACCGGTGGCCGATAATCACGTGCCTGTGGCTGCTGTTGGTAGAGGCCGACACTTCAATAAACCGATCCATGCCTCTAATTTTTCGCCTTCTCTTCTCGATTTACTGGTATTTAGCATCGATAAACCGATTTGGTGTGTCTATAGGCCCTTATTATTAATTTCCTCTCACGATTTTTGGGTTCCATACACCTAGGGTTAGACTGTTAGGGTTAGATTATGAACATATGCCACATTTTGCTTATACGGTTCAATTTTTGGGTTGTTATGTACATATGTTGCTTTCAAATGCGTCCCCCAAGTGTCTAACACATGTGTCTTATGGATCGGTGTAGATGGCGAACCATCAAATAACCAACGAGATTTGGCAACATGGGCAGAACACAGGTGCGGGCTTTACATGCAACTACTGCGGATGCACGAAGAGAGGTGGTGGAGCAACACGATTCAAGCAACATTTGGCCGCACGTGGATCCAATGTGAAGCATTGTGGTAGTGTCCCACCGGATGTTCGAGACTATTTTCATTGTGACCTTGATAGAACCGCTCAGAACAGGAGGGCAAGGCAGTGAGAATCGTTGTTAAGAGAAGAAGTAGCTGCCGAGGGGAATGTGGTCCATAACATAGACTCGGACAACGATGGTGAATTGCAACGTGCAATACATCTTTCTAGAGAGGAGGCGCAATATGCACAGCGAGTACAACAACAAGGTGGGTAGTATGAATATGGGGGTGGGTCCTCTCAACAATAACCAAGTGGTGGTTTGTTTGACAGATTGATGAGGTCAACCTACAGGAAAGAGAGAAGTGATCCCATTCAAACTAGGATTGACACCATGCCATGGACATCAAAGAGTAAGCAAGCCAAGTCTGCAATTGGTAAGGCATGGGCAAAGTTCTTTCACACTGAAGCCATCCCCGGTGCAAAAGCTGACAATCCATACTTCGTTGTGGCATGCAAGAAAACGCAAAAATGGGGTAAGTTAGGTTGCCACCTTATTTACTTATGTGTTTCATGAGACGTGTCCTTTATGTATTACTTGTGCATTTTTTTAGGTGAGGGTGTAATGATCCCGACTGATAGGGAAATAGATAACACCTATTTGGACTTGAATGAGGAGAAAATTAAGAAGCACTTTCAAAAATTCAAGGAGGTCTGGCCTAGACATGGTATTACTCTTATATGTGACTCATGGACGGGTTCGATGGGGATGAGCATCATAAACTTCATTGTATATTGCAATGGTGTGATATTTTTTTACAAATCCATTGACTCTACTAGCCACAACCAGGACACGCAATACATTTTCAGGGCAACTATTATTCTCCTCTGTCGTTCTTTGTTACTTCCTCCACGTGTTGTGCTTATGTGTATGTATGTGTTTTTTTGTAGGAGATTGAAAAAGTTATCCTTGAGCTAGGCAAGAAACATATAGTGCAAATCATGACTGACAATGGATCAAATTATAAGAAGGCATGCAGGTTGGTGAGTCAGAAGTATCGGATTGTGTGACAATCATGCCTTGCTCATACCATCAATTTGATGTTGAAGTCAATCGAAGAGTTCACGGACCACAAAGCAATGATTGAAGCTACCCGTAGGATATGTCGTTGGCTCTATAACCACAACAAGTTGCATGCTATGATGAGACAAGCTATTGGTGGAGAGTTTGTGAGATGGAATGCTATAAGGTTCAGCACCAACTATATGTTTCTTGAGAGCATGTTCCATCACAAAGACAATTTCATGGTGTGGATGTCTTCACCAGGTTTCCTTTAGAGTAAATTCTCCTCTACACAAGAGGGAATATATGCACATTCCTGCCTTTCTAATTTGACATGGTGGGACATGATGCAGTATGTGTTGAAGGGAGTGGAGCCTTTGTATGGCTTCCTTCGTTTTGCAAAGCAAGACAAAATTCCAAACATGAGCGAGATTCTTCTACGGTTCAATATGTGCATTGGTGAGTATGAAAGCCTTCTCCGTGACTATCCAAATGATATAGAGCAGTATCTGAGAGTGATAAAGCCAAGAATGTGGGACATCTCAAACACAACATTCGTCAACGCAGGTACTTGTAATTTTCATACATGCAACACTAATGCAAACCATAAGTACTTCTTCATGTAACATGTCATATTCATTTGCAGCTGTCACATTGAATCCACGCACTTACTATGACTACGGCACCGTAGCGAGCGTAATGCAAGACCTTCGAGAGGCTTTTGAGTATATGGCAGACACTGACAGTTGTGTCGCCGCTCTTCAAGAAGTCGATCATTTTAGACGCAAGCTAGGTACCTTCTCCACGGAGTTGGCTCAGAAGATGATGTATGACAAAAATACCTCTCCCGATATGCTTCTAATTTTACCTCTACACTCTTCACTACTTTTTGATGAAGGTTTCTCATTTTTCTATCTCTTGCACCTTTCAGCACAATGGTGGGTTATGTTTGGCAGAGACACACCTTCCCTCCAGGGGCTAGCACTACGGCTTGTCTCTCAATGTTGCTCGTTCAACGAATGTAAAAGAAATTGGAGTACCTTTGCTTTGATACACACAAAGGTCCGCATCTGATTGTCATACAAGAAGTTGCACAAGTTGGTCTATGTTAACTACAACCTTTGCATCCGCTTGTGACAAGCTAATAGAGTTGTCTCTTTATGATACACACAATCCGATTCAAGACTGGATGGATCATGGTCGGTCCAACGAGGACCCATTACTTGATGAGGAGGACACCCACAGTGACAACCCCATCCCGAGCAGGTTAGTAATGAAAGGTGGTGACTCAAGGACCTTGCAAAGAATAACCGGCAAATCATCTCTTGCTAATTGGGCTGATGAGACAGTGGGTGACACACACATAGGCAAGCACAAACATAAGACCATTACAAAGCAGGGCAAAGGCAAGAGTGCTTGGTAGCGATGATGAGACTCATAGTTCGAGACAGAGCCCAAAATACCAAAAATCCAATGATAGCAGTTCCACCACCGATACTGACGATGGGGAGGGTGCAGGAGATCAATACCATATTGAACCATCTGGTGGTGGCACACAGTTCACGGGTGAGCATCACAAACTACCTATGTTACTTAAGTGCACCTTATTTTTTCAAACATGATAAATGTTGCACCTATTGTTTCAGGAGTGGCGGACTTTACTCACGCCACGCATGACACAAATCATGGTGCACCATCGTCTCAAAGGATCACCATGACAGCATCCCCTAGAGGATGACATAAGGGAGGGGGTAGGCAACATCACCTATCCCTAAGATAAATCACCTCTTCTATATAATCAGGTAGTGAGTCATCCTCATCCTATGCCCATGGATATCCTGAATACCTAGTTCCTGACCCATTTACGATGTGCAATGGGTGTATGAGTGGGAGAGTATGGAATTCTATTCCATGTTGGTCTCCGAATGGCAAACAACCGCCGCATGGATGAGTGGGAGAGTATGGGATTCTACTTCATGTTGGTCTCCGAATGGCAAACAACCGCCGCATGGACGGGGCAAACTTGGGACGACTACAAGGCAAGCTTGATGGTAAATCATTGTATCGTGCTCATGTCGATCAAGGATTACCATATGACACACTACACTTGGATGATGTCTCAATGAGTTATATGTATTTGGAGCTTATGTAGTAGAGTTGTGCAACTTATTTGTGCTATTTCAAGCCTTTGTGTAATCTATAATGTACAATATTTGTAAATTGTTATGTATAGCACTACTATATTGTGTATGTGTAGAACCATGTGCTTCAAGTAAATTTATGGATTTGTAGAACTAATTATTTGTGTTACTTCATGCATATGTGACCAATATATCACTTATTTGTTTGTTAGCCAATTACTTATGGTATTTCATGGATGAGTTTTTTTTGTTGCTGTCCATTCTTGTTGTTGTCATGTCACATATATGTGCTACACATAAGTGAAAGCTAGAATGTCAAAAAAAAAATCCAGGAAAATTTTTTAATTGAGGAGGGTTTTTTTATCAAGCATGCGAAGGCTGGTTTACCGTTTTCGGTACCAGTTTATTAGTAATACCGACCAATAACTGGTTTTGACTATTTCTAAATTCAAATTTTGAATTTACACCAATTTTCAAACAGTTTTACTGGTTTTTGTGGTAACCAGTAAACCGGTGGATTTCAAACCCGGTTTTTGAATCCTTGTTCGGAATCACTGACAACGAAGAGCGAGACGGGTAGGCTATTCTCGCGTATTCGCTATTCCTAACATCAACAAGCATGTACAGTCGGTACACACCTATCCGTACCAACTTGCAAAGAGGTCGGTGGCCGAGAGATCCTGATATAAAAGACCAGGAACGACGATCGCGCTGCTACCTGATATAAAAGACCACGAACGAAGATCACGTCGACGCCATTGCATTGGCTACTCGCTCTGTTGCACCGGACGACGATCATGCCACCACGCAGACAATCGCGGCGCCACCGGGAACGAAACACGCGGACGGTGACGGTGGAGGCCTATCTGGCGGTCCTCCACAAGCACAGACATCGGCGGGGTGACGCGGGCAAGGCCCCGACGCCGCGCAAGCTGACTTGAACCAGCGGCTCGGTCGGTGGACCGTTGTGTCGACGTCGGGCCAGGCACTACTGTTTCCTCTCTTCGGAGGAGCCGTGTCTGATCCGCGCGCGGCTGCAAGTTGCACCGGGATATAGCGCTAGGTCGATCGGCTGACGTGACGGCTTCTGGTCTTGTCGCGGTCGTTCATGTGCTCTCCCGCGCGGTTCGGTGGCTGCCGGGATGCCATGACGCCCACGGCGCTCACCTGAACGCGCTAGCTCGATCCGCAATAACTTTCACGACGTACGGAGCATTCCGTCGGGCGGACAGCGCAGGCGGCCGTTTCCAGAACCACCTCAAACGCTCCGACCCAGCAGATCTCCACGACAGCGACGCCCGGCGGGGAACCGATGGCTCGGGACGGCGCAGGAGCACTAATCCAGGCTACTGTGTCTTGACGGCCGGCCTGAAAGGGCCACCATTTCGAGCTCGATCACGCCGCTCAGCGCGGTCGGCGGTGCACGCCGGAATATCACACTCACGCCATATTAAAATCTCAGGTACTGTACACTGAGCTTTCCCGAGAAAGGGTACACTATAAGCAAGTCGAAGTTTGGGTCCGAGAGTGATATTGATCAATCTATATTTTACTCTTTATTTCGATTTACAGCTCCACAGGATAGAGATGATCTTGGGGCCCCGAGACTATCATCCCGCGACTGTTCTTTCTCCATCCGTGCCCTTTTCAGAATTAGCACTCATCCTTCGCGTGATGAGCATGCTACGCCCATGCATGAAAAAATCGTAAAAAAGTTAATACCAGAATGAAGACACAAGATGGTGGGCTTCTAGAATGAATGATGTACTTATTTTTTATAGTAGTTGAGTATAAATTATCCTTGTTTCATCATGTGGTCAAAGTTGGAGACACTTATATTTTAGTCTTTATTTCGATTTAGAGCTCGAGGACAGAGATGATCTTGGGCCGCCGAGAGCCCGAGACTATCATCGCGCCACTTTTCTTTGTACGTCCGTGCGTTTTCAGAATCAATCTAGTAAACAGAGTCTCATATCCATAGCCCAATAAAATCCACTTTGACAAAACCCAATCCAAAACTTAACTAAACTCATCCTAGGTTCTAACTAATTATGTGAGGATTCATACCGCTCATAACAATGAGTATGACTGTCAAGACAGTTTTACACTCTACGGAGGTTGTGCATGTTCCCTATGAGTCGTGATTATATTTTACAGCTGGATATCCGTTGTATGGACGGAATATCCTTACACACTTTTGAGATGTGCGCTAGGAAATCACTACAAAACTTTTTAATGGTTTCATCTAGCTTGTAACATATCCACTGAGATTTCACCGTCAGTGTGGGCATCTCACCCCACCAGAAGCCTTCTCTTGTGCCTTGTGGGTTTCAGTCATCGCAGTTTCACCCACACCTTCCCACGGTTCAGTCATCGCAACTTCACCGCATATACCAGCGGTTCTGCCATCGCAGCTTCCCTACACATCTGATTAGTACACCAAGACTAGCCTATACCACATACTACGTCAGATCATACCCATATAGGCTCATGGTTGTAGTGTTGTCATGGGTGATCGCTACACGATCCAGTCCTTAGATTTGGGTATGATAACAAACCACAGACTTCCAGCATCGCACCGGACAAAGTCTTCAACTGTCGGCATCTCACCAAACACAATTTTATTCCCGTCACTCCAAATCCCTATTCTCCAGACTAACAGGGAATAATAACCATAAACACTAATAGAGTGACACATGGGTAAATGAAGTTACAAAACCACTACCCAAACCCAGACCAGGTCATGCAAGGCTAAGCAGTTTTAACCCTATGATGACTACCCAAATACTTCTAAGGTTTTCAACGAATGATAAGTCAACTCTAGAAATTTCCTAACATAGGTGCGCGGATCAAACCTTCCTATCATGCAATTCTAGTGCTACAAAAATAGATAGAGAAAATAGACACAATATGTTCAAGGACACTTGTCTCATTGCTCACAAGAGAATAGATCGAAGTCCTCGTATAAATAGTCTTGAAATCCCACATACTGTTTCGGCTCTGGAGCGAGATCACCTAATTGCATGGCACACAAATAATCAAAATGCAACAAACATGTATTATGAATGCATGAAATAAAAGAGGAAGTAATTCTGAGAATTTTGGCATAAGCATCACCGAAATCGGGGTTACAGTTGAAAAGATATGTCTAAAAGAAGTTTCAGGGACCTATTTAAAATTTTGGAAAGTGTCTAGGGTGAATCTTGGAAAACATTTTCAAATTCCAGGGCCTTTTTGGAATATTGAGGATAACGGCTTGATTTTGGATAAAGACAAGGGGCCTTTTGTAAAGTTGGCAAGGGTTTTAAGTTTTGGATTTATTTTTGAATAGAATATCTCATGGACTGGGTTCACCAACTCATGACCGGTGGCGCTTGGTCCACCGTGGACCGAGGACAACCGGGGGAGGGGGGCGGTGCAGCTAGAGCCCACCCAACTGGGTGTTGTGGGTCACCAGCAATCACCGGAGGTTGCCGGGGAGGAAGAGTGGAAGGTGGCAGTGTCCGAGGGGGGGGGCTCACCGGGTGATGGCGAGGAGAAGGCGCAACAGCGGCGGTGCCTCAGCTTCAAGTGGTGGCGGTGCTAGCGCGATTGAGGGACGGAGGAGAGTTGGCGGCGTGGGGTGCTCAACCGGGAGCATGGCTGCCTTTTTATAGGGGCGGGGCGGGAGGCGAGGTGCCTGACGAGGGTCTTTAATGGTCGGCGGTGAGTGCAGCTTCAAGGCATTGAAATCTTAGGTTTTGAGGAGGGGACAGGGCTGCGACCCTTGGTTCCCTGGCATGGAGGGTGCGGCGGCTGGAGGTGCTCAGCCGACCGGTGACGGCGGCGGCGACTACTGCACGAATCGGCTGGAGGAAGAAGACAAGTCCTTGGACCGGACTGGGCCACAAGGCTGAAGCACTGCTGAGCCCGAATGGACAAAGCAACTGGGCCGACGGGTATGGAGAGAAAGAAAAAGAATTGGGCTACCTTGTGGACTCGGCCGAATGCCATGAGTAAATAGGAAAAAATAATTTCAAATTTTTGACAGCTGAAATGGATGGATTCAAATGGAAATTTAAATTTGAATAAAAGTTTTTCAACTTTCTCACAGATAGAAATTTGGACATTGGTCTAAAGATTTAAATCAAATAAATTTGAACTCAAATTTTGGAATATTTTTCAAAATAGAATTTGGAATTTGATTCGAAAACTCCAATCAAGGATTAGGGAAATTCGACAAAAAAGAATTTGAATTCCGACTCGAAATTTGGATTTAAAGAAAAGGGATTTTGACTTTCTTTCGGACATCGGAAGTGGACTTGGCTTAGGAAAAGAATTATGCATGCAATACAATCCTAGCAATTTTTATGTTAATGTATTATCTTAGCAAATTTTAGAAATCTAAAATTTAGGGTGTTACATCGAGTAAGCTATAACCGACTCGGATCTTTCTTGTAACCTTACCCCCTCCCCCCTCCTGACATATAAAATGAGGGGTAGAGGGGGCTCTCGACGCAACAAATTATAATACACCAGAACACAAAACGTAGGGTTATTATCCTCACGGAGACCCAAAACTATCTAAAATCCTTGTGTCCCTCTGTTTTCATCGTTCTCCACTTTTGTGAGCATCCCTACTCTGAATCATTGTCATAAATCATGACATGTATCCATAACTCCTGAGATCCATCATGAGATTTTTTTCTTGTTTGAGAAAGAATCAAATTTAGAGTCTAGATCAACTTATGATTGCTTGTTTCTTAAGAAAGAGTTGGATTTAGAGTCCAGATCGGTAAGGAACTTACTCCAGATCTGTTATGATAATATACATATCTAAGTCGTCCAAAGATCAATTCGTAAAATAGACATCTTAAATCTTTCCTTTTTCTCTGATTTTCTTTGGTTATTAATGTATAATTTTTTAGCCCTTTGAGAGCAAATGTGAAGCTTCCAACCATTCTTTTAATAATATAATAGATAAAATTTAAGACCAGAATGAAGACGCAGGGCGGTATCGGTGGGCTTCTAGAATGAATTATGTATTTATTTTTGATAGTAGGTGATTATAAGTTGGAGACACGTACCGTAAACTGAAGAATCATGCAGGGAAGGGATACATGTCATGCATGGCATGGTTCATGGTGAATTGTGATCGATTTTCAAGCAAGAAAACCACGCGCATGTGCCCATTTGCCAAAAATGTAACTGTATGGATTTTGTCTTAAAAAATCCGAGAAAAATGTACCGTACAACATGAATGGAAATTGCAAATAAATCATATGCTACTAAACTCATGAGCATGATTAGCGTCCGGCCCTGGAACAAGTTGCACTAGAGTTCGAGACCCCGTCAAGGGTCAAGCGAGAAGAAAGAGACGCGCATTAATCTCTGATCGAGTAGTCATTGTACACAGTGCAACAATTGCTAGGCAACTCTAGAGATTACCATCTTCCACGCCGACTATATGCTGTCACACAAGGAAGGGAGCTAGAGACCAATTAGTTTCTCTGATTCTCAGTGGATGTAGATCGTCTTGGTCAATCTGCGTTACAGTAGCAGTAAATCAACATCATCAGAAAACCTACGCACGTGATTTCTCTCGGAGGTCTGTGTGCTCAACGAAGCCTCTGGTATGTTCTTGAACGTGTTTTTGCTCTCGCCACCGAGGGCCTATGGTTTAATTAGCCGGTGCCGCAATGTATATGGCGGTGTCATCAGCTGCAATGCGAATATAGTTCGACTTGGCTGGAAGCAAGCCTGCAAGTCCAACTGTGCTGCAATGTAAATATCCATCATTTGAACTTGATTTCCACACTGAATTTCAAATGTGTCATGCACTGATGCACATCATGTCGATGCTAACCTCTGCTAGTTATGCAATCCACCCAATCTATTTCACGGTCGGCGATGGCTTCTCTTGCAATCGCGAGTCGCGAGCTGTTCACGTCCTGAAACAGTCGAGAGTCGCGGCTGTCGACGGCCGCGCGGGGAGGCCAACTTGGCAAAGGGGCCGCCCACAAATCCGGCGGCCCGACGCGTGTCCCGTCCGCCCTGGCAACGACAGCGACCCACGCCACACAGGGTTCGCCGGACCTCTCGCAAACCAACACCTGGCCGACCTCGATCCGGCGGAGATACGCGCGGCCATGCCAATGACGAGTGGGTCCGGCGCTGGCTCCGTTGCTTGTTTACTCGTCCTCATGATTGGTGGTCCCGCTCCCTTAAAAAATGATTGATGACCCCGCTTGGCTGGGACCACGCGACAGACCCAGCTGGCGCTTGGCGGGCTGCGGCCTGTGGGCGATGGCGGGGAGACGCATGCAGGCACCGCCGTCCGTGCCACGTGCCTGTTGCCGGCCCCATCTGACGAGGACGGCTTGCGTGGAGCCGGGTCAGACGTGTTTATTGCTGACTCATCGGTGGCTCTTGGATGTTTCTTGTACGGACGAGATGCCCCGCCCCACTCCCAGCTCCCTGTACAGCGGCTACAATGAGTTAGCAAAATTCTAACTCGAAAGTATTCAGGAGAACACAAAGATATTGGGAGTAGAAAAAAGAGTGTCATCAAACTAATGATGAAAAGAGCTATAACATTATTTTCATAAAACGTGTGTGTGTTCGGAATGACAAACCAGGATATGCTTTTATATAGTAATGGTCAAGATCGAAGATGTTTATACATCGTTGGTCAAGTTTTAAAGATAATGTATTGTTGGTCAAAGTTAAAGATATTCAATACAAAACTCTATAAATTTGTGACCAGGGAGTTGAAAGTGGACAAAACTAAGGGCGTGCACCAGGAAGCGGTAGTCATTTCCGAAATGAGGACGCTGCACTGGCAAGTTGTCAAACACATGTTTAATCGGTATACTTATCCTCGCATGTAGCTTTATCCTGGTGGCTTTAAACTCACTCCTGGCGTGGATTACCCGAAATTTCAGGTGACAGGGTAATTTGGGTTTTGAAAATCCCTACTCCAAAATGCACATAAATTTTTTTGCAACCTGACATTTTGGATATCCGATTTTTGGGGTTTGGTTTTTAGGTTACCCGAAATTACAACAATACAATAGTACTAGTCGGGAGTTTGGGGCAGGCGATAGATTCGGGCAACACCTGGGCACGGACGATAGCATCGAGCGCAGGGGACAGCTTCGTGCGCAGCGAAGCACCGAGAATCGGGACTCCAAGAGCGGCTAAGCACCTGAGCGCGTGACCTAGAGAAGTTGAGCGCCGGTGACTCCGACATCTTCGTGCGCTGGCCGCCGGGGACCTGGAGAGCCCGAGCGCCGGGGAGCGGCCGGCCTCGGCACCTGGCGAGTGGCGTTGTGGTGGCTAGGGTTGGCGCTTAGTCCTTGGCGGCGACGTCGTGTACTCGTGTGCGAGGTTCCACAAGTTGTTACCCGAAAATATACGAAATTTATTTGGATTTTAACATTTGCTATCCAAAATTTAGTTCAGGAGTTCCTTTGGAATATTCGGGTTTGAGTTCAAGTTCGGGTTCGGTTTTTATGCCGGAGTGACTTTAAACCTTTGCTGCCGAGACCAGCCGGGCCAGCTCATTCTATAAATACCACGCAAGGGCCTCCGAAAGATCCATCCATCTTAGATTTTTCTTCTCTCCCTATCCCTGCCCCCCCCCCC
>VSTD030002914.1:0-11358 GCA_008808055.3 Sporobolus alterniflorus
ATATATGTATATGTATATGTATATATATATATGTATATATATACATACATATATATACATACATACATATATATACATATATATATATGTGTGTGTGCATCGATATAACACTTTTCATGAATTGGAGAATCCTAACCAAATAGTCTGATTTTTTAGTCTTGCCAAATTTGGTCATCAACACCCGCTACATGACCTGCTTCACCAACTTTGCCTCCGTCACTGATTCCTACCTCACCTTCGACTCCTCCGCAACTCCCACCCTCCCCCAGATCCTTCTATACCCATAGTTGGTCGTCGTCACTGACAACCTCAAATCCTAACTCGGGTCATCACCGCTAGCAATAATTCACCAACCAGTTGTCGCCGCATCTAACCGAATCTGAATTCTGCCAACAAATTTGAGCTCCCGACCGGTCATCACAAATACTTCTCTCTTTTTATCCCAGAATCACAAAATTGGGTAGTAGCCTGACTCAATTTCCATAATCATTTGTTTTCCCCCATCAAACAGTTTGGATAGTGGTTTTATCTAATGTCGTGCCACATCATCATTTGGACATAGCAACATTCCAAATGGACCACGGTGGGACACGCGCGACCTCACCCATTGTGCTCATGTGGTGCTGTCAATCCAACCGCTCACATGTCCGTCAGATTCGCCCATGTCACTTCACTGCACCATCGTCAGTCCCTCCTAGCTCCTTTTACGGTCGGAGTCATTATTACCAAACACCCTCAACAACTCACCATCCCTAACTCGTGCGACACAACCCACCACCATCCCCTGACGATGCTACAACACCTCACTACCGTGTCACGCCACCTGCTCTTCCATCACACTCTGCCACCACAATGGTGCCGCTGAACCAGCCCAGACCTAGAGCAGACCAAGGCACACAGGCAGGGATCGTGCGCTCCTGCGTGGGAAGCCATGAATGGCTCCCTAGAGTTTTATATTCCAAATCTACTGGCGAGATAAAAAGGCCTGCGTCCAAGAATCCCACCATGGCCCACGAGAAGAAACCGGCCCAATACCAGAAATCTAGGCCTCATCTGCAGCCACAGGCACCGCATCCCATTAAGGCCGCAAGCACACGCCGCCACCATGCCCCTCGCCGCCGACCTCCCGCACCGCGGCGGCGGTGGCGGCCGTAACGGCCCAGGACCGCTCGCGCTAGTGTCCTACGTGCTCCGTCGTGACCACTGCCGCCGCGCGCTCGCCGGTGGGGCCGTCCTCGCCTCCGCGCTGCTTCTCGTGACCACGCCGCGGCTCCGCCACTCGCCCGCGCTCCACCTCTTCGCCGACATGCGCAACCTTCTCGGGGTGCCCAACACGCTCAACGTTCTCACATCCTACCCGCTCCTCCTCGCCGGGGTTCCGGGCCTCGTCCTCTGCCTCGGCGGCAGCGGCTGCTTTGGGGTCAGGTGTGTTGCACCCTTGTTCGCTTACACGCTGTTTGACGAAATGTCGCACTGAAAGAACTAGATATGTACGTTTGATAAGGTAGTCTCGCAAATTTACACTAATTGGACCTTTCTTTGTAACTTATTTTTCAAGAAAGTAATCTAAGTATTTGTGATCAGACATCCTGGCAACCTATTTGTGTATAGCTAGCAACTAGAACTCAGTTGAGGATGGTAAATGGAAAACCTACTGCTGCCGCAATTAGGTTCTGCTAGTCGAGAGAGTGATTGAGTCAAACGATAGTATTGGTGATCAATGAAGTTGAGATTATTTGCTGTTAGGTTTGCTTAAATTGTGCTAAAATGCTTCACGTTTGATGTATACATGTGTGATCTTCCTGTTTGCTGAAATATGCCATTTACTGTCGTCCCATGCACAACTAATTTGATGTTCCATATGGAATATTTTGTAAAGAAACATGTTATGACAGAATCCATAGGAAAATGGTAATATGCTCCATGTGTTGGATTCATTCACATAGTAAATTATAACGTGTCAATCGGTGTCATAATGCAGCTTGAGATGGGAAGCCTTGGGATGGTTCCCCTTCTATACTGGGAATGTAGCAGCAGCTTTTGGCTCAGCTTACTATCATCTTAAGCCAGATGATGACCGCTTAATATGGGACAGGTTGCCAGTACCTAAATACTATTTTCTTTCTGCTATCTTTCCTGCTGTTTACTTATTCCTAGGTGTTTTCTGCGTAGTTTGGAGTGTATTTAGACTTTTGTGGAATTACTTTTCAGATTTTACACACTTGAAATAGTTCTATTTTAGCCCAATGTTGACCAGAGGTAAAATATGTCCACTAGAGTTTCCATGAGAGTGATTTAAGTTGAGAGGGTAAATCAGTAAGAAAATAAAATAATGTTTTTGCCTAAGCATCTGATTTGAATATATCCTTGGCAATAGCAACTAACCAATGGAACAAACTAATATCAATTTATCTTTTCTTTTGGATTTTTACTGGATGCTCTTGCGATGCAGATGATGATATTAGCGTCCTCACTTCTGTCAATATTAGTAATTGAAAGAGTTGATGAGAGGGTTGGGCTATCTTGTTTGATCTCACTGTTATCTCTTCTATTAGTGAACTGTCACGGGCTAGGGCTCTGGCAAGGTAGGGACGAACAGACGAACGTAAATCATATTTGCTGATAATCAGCCGAGGGCCTCGACCACGGCGACGCGACGGAGCCGTGACGGCGGTGTGCTAGAGTGGCAGGAACACCCGGTGGGATAATGGCTAAAGCCTAATACAAATCGATGCTTAATCTGACTACCGCGGCCCTGTTTATAGTCCACTGTGCTGCTGATCTAACAACCCTGCTAACAGACTGATTATTCAGCTAACAAGAAACTAATGGATCGTATCTAATCCGCGCCGGTGCTGTTCTATTCCAAATCGCTGATTTCCCGCTCTGGCATGGCTGCCCCTATCTCTGCCTGCCGCTTGCCGCAGTGCATGGTGTATTGTACATCGAGCATGACATCTCTCCCCCCCCCCTTCTCCAGCAGCTCATCCTCGAGCTGGAAATCAGGGTAGAGGCTTTTGAATTCCTCATCGTCGATCCAGCTTGTTTCTACGGCCGGACAGTCCGCCCAGACCAACAACTCAACGCGACCCCTTACGACCACGCAGAATGGAAAGGTGTGAATGGAGGCCTGGAAGGGGGAGTTGTAACAGTACTCTGCCCAAGCGAGCCACTACAACCATTGCCGTGGCCGATCGCCGACGAGGTAGCGCAGATACATGATGATGATCTTGTTGACAGCCTCTGACTGGCCGTTGGATTGCGGGTGAAACGCCAATGACATGTTAAGTTTGATGCCGGTGGCGGAGAAGAGCTCTGTCTAGAACTAGCTGGTGAAACCCGGGTGACAATGCTGCTTGGTATGCCGTGGAGGCGAACAATGGAGTCGAAGAAGGCACGGGCGACCGTCATCGCGGTGTACAGGTGTGCCAACGGAATGAAGTGGGCCAACTTGGAGAACCGGTCGACCACGGTGAGGATCATCGACTTGCCGTTGACACGTGGTAGTCCCTCGACAAAGTCCATGGATAGGTCGGTTCATACTGTGCCCGGCAGGTCCAGCAGCTGGAGCAAGCCTACTGGTTGAAGTTGCTCTGTCTTGTGTCACTGACATACGGCGCACGGCCGGACGAAATCTTGGACCGCCGCACGTGCCGCCGGCACGAAGAAGTCTACATGGAGGTGGTGCAGTGTTTTCTGAACTCCCTCGTGGCTGGTACCATGTGCGTCGGTGAGAATCTCCTGTGTGAGCGACGAGGAGGCAGGAACGTACACCCGGCCGCGCACGGTGACCAGACCATCCACGACCCGCCAGTTGTCGCTGTGTTCCCCCTTGGCCACGGCATTCCGTATAGCTCGCAACTCCTGAGAGCCGTCGAATTCTTGGCAAAGATCGTCGAAGAGACGGAAGGACGGTGTCAATAAGGCCATCAGGGGTACTGACAACTCAGTGTCGCACCTAGACAGAGCGTCGGCGACAACATTGGCAGTGGCCGGCTTGTTTTCGATGTTGAAATCAAAGTCGAACAACTTGCTTACCCACTGGTGTTCTGGCACGGTGGTGAGCTTTTGATCCAACAGGAACTTGAGGCTGTAGTGGTCTGTTTTAATGGTGAACGGCCTGCCCCAAAGATACGGCCACCAATGACGCACGACAAGGACCAAGCAGATCAGCTCACGCTCATACGCCGCGAGCGACGCATGGCGGGCAGCGAGCTGCTTGCTGAAGAAAGCGATCGGCCCATGCCCCTGGTGGAGCACTGCACCGATGCCCACCCCTGATGCATCGCACTCAACAACGAAGCCCTGGTCGAAGTCGGGAAGCTGCAGCACCGGTGCCGTCATGAGCGCGCGCTGCAAGGCACAGAACGCCACCTCTACGTCGCCCCCCCTACCGGAACGTATCCTTACGAAGGAGGTGCGTCATTGGCGCCGCAATGGTCCCATAGTCTTGAATAAAGCGGCAATAGTATCTCGCGAAGCTGAGGAAGGTGCGGACGGCGCGCACCGTGCGCGGTGGCGGCCAGTCCAGAACTGCTTGGACCTTTTGCTGGTCCATGGCCACGCTGGTAGCAAAGATCACGTGGCTGAGGTAGGCGACCTCGCGGCGGCCGAACACACACTTCGACAGCTTGACGACGAGGTGGTGAGGACAGCACGAACGTGGAGCAGATGTTCCGATCAGCTAGGGCTGTAGACGAGGATGTGGTCGAAGAAGACGTATGAATCGGCAGAGGAACAGCCAGAGCACGTCATTCATCAGGGTCTGAAAGGTTGCCGACGTGTTGGACAAGCCGAATGGCATGACCAAAAATTCAAAGAGGCCCTCATGCGTCCTTAACGTCGTCTTAGCGATGTCGTCGGTGTGCATCCGGACCTGGTGATAGCCCGAACGCAGATCCAGCTTGTTGAAGAACGCCGCGTTGCAGAGCTTGTCGAGTAACTCCACCACCGGAATGGGAAATTTGTCCTGAATGGTGTGGCTGTTTAGAGCCCTGTAGTCGATGCAAAACCATCACGATCCGTCGGCTTTCTTGACGAGGAGGACCGGCACGGAGAAGGAAGATGAACTCGGCCTGATGATACCTTGCTGCAACATGGCAGCGCACTGTTGTTCAAGCTCCTCCTTCTGGTGGTGTGTGTAGCGGTAGGGCCTAACCGCCACCGGCTCCGTGCCCGGTAACAGCTAGATGTGATGGCAGCGCTCGCATGGCGGGGGCAGGCCTTGCGGCAGAGCGAACAAGGCGGCAAATTGGCTGAGGAGGTCATCCATCAAGTCTGCCTCAGCCATCATGAGTGTGGACGGCCTGTCCCCTGTTTTCGCCGCTGTCTAGCAGATGCGATGGCCGTTGCGCACGAACGCTATCGTCCGACAGCTAAAGTCCCAGAGAATGAGTCCGAGGGTCTCCACCCACTAGATGCCTAGGACCATGTCGAAGGAGGCCAGCGCGAGGCCGTAGCAGTCAACGCAGAAAACCTCGTCGGTGATGTCGAGGTGGAGGCCCCGGCAACAACCCAGGCAGGTGAGGCGGTCGTCGTTGGCCATCGCGACGCGTAGGCCAGCGCACTCCTAGAATGGCACGGTCGCACGATCAGCCACCGCCGAGTCGATGAAATTGTGCGTGGAACCTGAGTCGAGCAGGGCGCGCAGCTGGACGCCGTTCACCACCACCACCAGTTGCATCGTCTTGCCGGACCGCAGATGGATGCTCGTGAGCGCGTGCAGCAAGATTGTCAGGTCCGCGGCGTCGATGGTCTGCTCCAGCTCATCGTCGATGAGCACCTCGATCACGAATAACTGCTTGCAAACATATTTGTGATCGTTAGAGAATAAGTCATCGTAGTGAAAACACTTGCCCTCCTTGCGCCGTTGCGTGATCTCTACCGGCGTCAGCCGCTTGATGGCGATCGATGGGCCGTTGACGGAGGCGACCAACGAAGCTTGTCTCACGCTCTATCCGGGTGCGGCCGGCGCCAACGGCTGGCGAAGATAATTGTGCGGAGTGTAACGTCCCGCCGATGGTGGCAGAAGGGTGTGCGGCGTGTCGCGCTGGGCATAGGCCCGAGCGTACATGACTGCCTCGTCCAAGGACATCGGCTTCTAGAGCGTGACATTAGTACGAAGCTGGTGGCCGAGCCCCGTTGTGAACAGCTGGACTTGGTGATCTTCGGAGATGGCCGGGTCCCTACAAGAAAGGACCATGAACTTGGTGTAGTACTCCTCGATGGTCCCTTCCCGGTGAAGTAGGCCAGCTCGCCGATCAAGCTCTCTGTGAGTGGAGGCCTGAAACGACGCGTGTTGATGAGTTGGATGAAGCGATTCCAAGACAGCTGGCCGCTGTTGAGCTCGACGCGGTGGTACCAGACTTGGGCGTCGTCTAGGAGGTAGAAGGAGGCCACCTGAACGCGCCGGTCAGCCGGCGTGCCGCGGAGGCTAAAGTACCGCTCACAGCGGTTGAGCCATGGAACGGGATCGCCCGCACCATCGAATTTATGAAATTCAATCTTGTGTGAGGTGTTCACCCCGTCGACGGTGTTATCGCCTTCTCCATCCGGTCCCCGGCGCCGGTTAGTGTCGTGTGGGCGGGCGCCCGCTCGGGGGTGGCGGTGCCATAGACCTAGTGCCGGTACCAGGAGGCGGTGGATCAGACGTCTGCTGCACCATTGCCTGGCCCCTGCACTTGCTATTCGAGATGGATCAGGGACACACCCAGCGCAGTCTGTTGTGCCTTGACGTCGCGTAGGTCACCGGTCACAGCGTGCACCAGCTCTTCCAGTCGGTCAAGACGATGGACAATTTCCTCCATTGCCAGACCTGTTGCCGGAGGCATGGTGACCTAGGCAATCTGATACCCGAATGTCACGGGCTAGGGCTCTGGCAAGGTAGGGACGAACCGACGAACGTAAATCGTATTTGCTGATAACCAGCCGAGGGCCTGGACCACGACGGCGTGACAGAGCCGTGATGGCAGCACGTCATAGTCGCAGGAACACCAAGTGGGATAATGGCTAAAGCCTAATACAAATCGATGCTTAATCTGGCTACCGTGACCCTGTTTATAGTCCACAGTGCCACTGATCTAACAACCCTGCTAACAGACCGATTATTCAGCTAACAAGAAACTAATGGATCATATCTAATTCGCGCCGGTGCCAGTCTGTTCCAAATTGCTGATTTCCCACTCTGGCGCGGCTTCCCCTGTCTCTGCCTGCCGCTTGCCGTGGCGCCTGGTGTATTGTACACCGAGCATGACAGAGCACTGCATGTGAAAGGTACAAACATGTGTCAAACTCCTTTGGCTTATTTCTCTTTTTGTTGATCCCAAAAGCAGTTCTTAAAATTAATCCTGTAATATGCACATGATGTTCTGCCTTATCAGGATTCTTGATGGTATGCGGTTATGCGTGATTCTAAATTTTGTTCCTTGCATTGCAATTCCTGCAATGCTATTCTTGTTGCTTCCCAAGTATACACATCCAAGATTTTGGTTCCTTGCTACAGGTAACTAACTAATCCACTGCACTAAATATGTTTCAGCCTTGAACCTGCAGTCATTTTGTTGGCATCCTAGTGCAGGTTTTTACCTTCTTGCAAGATTTGAAAGCTTTGCTGACAGGAGGGTTTACAGTGTGAACCGGTACTTCATTAGTGGCCATTCATTGGAGCACCTTTGCTTTGCTATGGTCACGTTGATACTAACTGGGATGCTGTCCTTCAGAAATATTAAGATTGTCAGGTACCCACACAAACAATTTTGCCCCTTTGAAGAATGTTGTCAACAAATGATTATTCTGCGCAGTTTTCATACACTAACTAGTAATCAGTTTGGCTTGCTTACATTGAACGTTAACATTCCTCTCAAAAGTTGGCTCGTACATTATTCTATTCAAGCATGTCTGCAGTGAGGTGGTTCATGTATCAGTTCGTTGCATGTGGCGTCAATGAAACCATTTTCATGAAATGCAAGCAATATATATCACCCATTAATATTGGTTTTGCATCTTCTCCACAGGGATTCATGACCATTGCTGCTTGTAATGTGGGTGAAGAAATCCTGCGAGAGTTTAAATGTTGGAGCTTCTGTAAAGATTTGAAGAGATGCCTAGTAGCTTACCATTGTTTTCACTGCCTGAGTAGCTCCCACCCTGCCTCGTGCGGTCATACATCATACTGTTCCTGACCGATGGGGGACAGAAGCCAGTGAGAAGGTTAGCCATCTTGTTAGATCTAATGAGTTCATACCGTGAGGATTTCTTGGAGTTTGTCAACATGGAAAAACCGGTTGGCAGAGAGATCGCAATATACAGAAGCATCGAATTGTGAATTGGGACTAAAAGGGTTGGTTGGTTGGTTGTTGTTGATCGAATTGTGAATTGGTTATGTTGCTTCTTTGTGGCTATATTTTTTAACATCTGTTTATGCTGGTTTGTGGTGTGCTCTAGTGATAATGAGCTGGGATTCCTTGGATTAGTACAAGGACATGCTACATCCAAATGTGATAGCCCGCTGGGATTCGTTAGGAAAATTAACTAAATCCTTGCAAATTGGCAAGGATGAGGTACAATTCCTATGTAACGAAATCCTAAGAAATTGTACTGTGGACTAATAGCAAACGTGTATTTTATCAGTACATTGTACCTGTGGTTAGGACAAGACTTCAAGTTGTCGTGAGGACAAGATTTCAAATTCAAACATGAGCTAGATTTGTCTATAGTCCAGCAAAATTCATCCCGTGTAAGCAAACTTCATTAAGAAACGATTTTAGCAAGTAGACATTTTACAGCTAAATTATGGGATTGTGAATCCTTAACGTGTGAGAAACGAGACACATGCACCCTGTGATACACTGATCACTAGGACCCACCCGCGGATGAACCGTCTCCTTCGCGCCGGCTCCTCTCCTCCCCGCAACCAGCACCAGCGCCACCGCCACCGCCTCCTCTCAGCCTTCGCCGCTGATCAGCCTATCCGCCGCCACCCGCCAACCGACAGCGCCGTCCCATGGAACCGGCTCCTCCGCACGCACCTCTCCCGTTCCCGCCCGGACCTCGCCATCGCGCTCTACCGCCTTATGCGTGCGCTCGCCCCCGCGCTCCCTAACTCTTACACCCTCCCCCTCTCCCTCTGCGCCGCGTCCTCCACTCGCGTCGCCTCCGCTGTCCACGCCCACGCGATCCACCTCGGCCTCCACGCGCACCCAGACGTCGCCGGTCAGGTCCTCGCCGCCTACGCCAGGTTCGGCCGCGCAGCTAAGGCCCGCCACGTGTTCGACGTGTTGCCAGTGAGGAGGACGACCCTCTCATGGAACACTCTCATCTCGGCATATTCCGTCGCATGCGATCCCAACTCAGCCAGGGCTGCGTTCGCATCCATGGTCGCAGGCAGAGTGCGACCTGACTCGGTGACATGGACGACGCTGCTCTCAGCGCACGCAAGGTGTGGAAAGCATCTGGAGGTTCTTGAGCTGTTCAGGGACATGCATGACAGTGGATACGAGGGCAACGCCGAGGCTGTCGCCGTGGCACTCTCAGCGTGCCCTTACGCCGGCGGCCCTGCATTGGCAAAAGGGAGGGCACTACACGCCTATGGGGTTGTGAAGGGTGTTGTCCATGGCTATTTGTTCGTCACAAACTCGTTGGTATGCATGTACGGCAAGCTAGGAGAGATGGAGGAGGCCCAGAAGATGTTCAGGGATGCTGTGGAGAAGAATGTAGTGACGTGGAACACGCTCATCACTAGCTATGCCACAGCTGGGTTATGTGATGAGGCATTTGATGTGCTTGCTCGGATGGAACAGGGTTGTGGTACAGTTCTACCCAATGTCGTGAGCTGGAGCGCTGTCATTGGTGGGTTTGCATCATCAGGGGACATGCAACGAGCATTGGAGCTATTCCAGCAAATGCAACAGAGGCAGCTTTCACCAAATGTGGTGACATTAGCAACAGTTCTTTCTGTGTGCACCGAACTACTGGCATTGCAGTTGGGTAGGGAGATCCATGGTCACCTGATCAAAGCTCTCCTGGACCGGCACTCACTAGTTGATAATGGGCTCATCAACATGTATGGAAAGTGTGGGAGGGTGTCTGCTGCGCACAAGGTATTTGACCGGATGAAGAGCAGGGACCTGATTTCATGGAACTCGATGATTGCTTGCTATGGCATGCATGGCTTGTGCGATGAAGCCCTTTCAATGTTCACAGACATGACCAAAGCTATGATTGAGCCTGATGGTGTAACCTTTGTTGCTGTCCTCTCCGCATGTAGCCATGCAGGGCGTGTGTCAGAGGGCCACTGTTTGTTTGATCAGATGGTGCAGAAGCACAAAATATCTCCTTCCACGGAGCATTACACATGCATGGTCGACCTCCTGGGGCGTGCCGGGTTGCTCAAAGATGCATCTGAGCTGATTGCAACAATGCCAATAAGACCTGATTTGTGCATATGGGGAGCATTGCTCAACTCTTGCAGGATTCATGGGAGTGCAGCTATGGCCGAAGCTACAGTTGTCAAGGTTTTGCAGGCTGAAGCAGAGACTACCGGCAACCACATGCTGATTACCAACCTGTATGCTGCATGTGGGATGTGGGATGACTCAAAAAGGGTGAAGGTGATGGCAAAAGAGGCGGGCTTGAAGAAGTGTCCTGGGCAGAGCTGGATTGAAGTTAGGAACAAGGTGTTTGCCTTCACAGCTGGGAGTATATTGCTGCCTGAAGCAGATGAGATTTTCAGAATGCTCGATGATCTTTATCGAGAAATGGAAGACGAGAAGCACACTGTTTTTTAGATGAGAAGCACCCTATTAGTGATGCCATTACAAGAATCAAATAGAACAATTGAGTAGCAAGATTATCAGATCAAGCAGTTTACACACCCCACAGAATGTAAAAGCAGTGGAAAACATAATTGATAGGCTGAAATTCACACATTTTCATGTGTTGTCAAATACTTGCAGTCCAAAGAAGATCTTCAGTCTTGCATATATCAGAGGGCTCTGCCATTGCACCGCTATCCAAGCAGGCCAACTGCTTGGTCAACAGATAATGAGCTCGACATTATGTTAGGGTGGGGGCACCGTGAAGGGTTTGTCTGTCATGAAGGTGTTCATGGACCAATAAAAATGCTTGAAAATAATAGTCGGCATAGGTTCTTTGAAATCTCTGATATGATCCAAGGCTCTATCCCCTGTGAACTCTCCCTGTAAGACCTCGGTTCTGCTGGCGACATCCTACCTTCAACTGTAGCCAAGGCCCAATAGTTCCTGCAAGCGAATATCTGCACTGAAGGTAAAAGAAGAGATACAATTAGTTAAATAAGTAGTAGAGATTGTGTGAGCTTTCTCAGTTTTGTTAGAAGTACTA
>VSTD030002915.1:0-11357 GCA_008808055.3 Sporobolus alterniflorus
GGGAGACGTTTTTAAATAGATTGAGAAAAAGATCTTGAAATAATATTTAAATCTTTTCAAAAAATCGAGATCGACATAGGGCATAGAAATAAAATATGCATGCCATGAAATGCAATCCTATCAATTTATTATTTAGGTGAAATGCATTAGTTGGCAAGTTTTAAATCCTTATAAAAATTAGGGTGTTACAATGGAACTTTGCGGTTTCATTTGCAGCAGCCATCTCCTCGTCGCTCCTTTGCGGAATTGAAGTGGTTGGGCTGGGGGTGAGCCCCTCCGGTGACGCGCCGCCAGTGGGCTGCCATCCTGTGAGGTGGGCCGTGTTTGTTGTATCTTTAAGCTCGTTATTCCACTGGCCCGGCCTGGCCCAGCATCCATTTTGAAAAGACCGGCTGAGAGAAAGATACGACGGGAGCAGATCTCCTCTGTTAGCAAATCTGTTGCTGGATTTCGTAACCATGGCTTGTCTTTAGAACAGGAACACAACCTCAGCGGACTAGACAGCTCCTCTACGGAAGCATGGCAGACTGTAAATTCAGAGAGGCAAAAGGAAGCTAGTAAATTCAGAGCTATGGCAAGGAAGGTGCATCAACAGCCTAGCCTTTGACCATAAGAGAGTGCAGTGTAGAGACCCCCACCCAATGCTGGCAATGCAAGCAATTTGGGCATACCTCCCCCTTCTGCCCGTTAGAGTTCGGCGCCGAGCAGAAAGAAGTGAGAGCCCTGCCTCTGATGTGTTCCATAGCAAGCGAAAATCCACCTCTCCTGCTCCCTCCTCCGCCAGTCAGCCGCCGAGCAGAAAGAAGTGAGAGCCCTGCCTCTGATGTGTTCCATAGAACATCGGCTTTAGTTGGGCAGTTCCTTAGCAGCGGCCTGCCTGCTCCGTCGGGCCGATGAACCCATTCAAGAAAGGCTTCACGGGGTTTAGGGTAGTGCGGTTAACTACCCCAGAAACCCGCAATTCAGACCGCGCTTTGCGTTCAAAGCCGCGGCCTCTTCGCCTGACATGGATCTCAGCAAGAAGTTTCTGGCTGATCATGCAATCCTCGTCTCCGATGTGGGACCCCTTCAAGACTCAAGATCTTAATCCACATTGATGTGGTGGAAGACTTGCTCTTCTACCACCATCCAAGAGATGAGCTAATCCAAGATGGCAAAGTACCGTGGCAAGAGTTCAAGTGGCAGATGGGTCGGGCGGATGGCGACCTAGATGAGGAGGACCTGCACCCCCCTTACCAGGTTTTGCGAGCCTGAATTGGGGCCTCAGCGCAGACATCCAAGAGATGATGATGACCCTGACCATGATCACAAGAAGCCAAGGGCCAGAGGATTCATCAGTATAATGACTGTATGCATTGAAGGTAGAGGAAGAAGCAGGGACAGAGGCACTCCAGCTCAGAGGAATGGAAGTGGGTGGTTTCAGGGAGAATCTTCTCGCGGCAGAACCAGAGGTTACATGCCTGATGCCTCTCCTCAAGGTAGAGGGTCATTGTCACATGATGAGAAGAGGGCTCTGGAGAAGCTATGGAATGAAAATGAATTCAATCAACAAGTTGTGAACTCAGAGCATCTCAACAGATAGTCTGATGCCATTGTCATTCAACCTTAGGATCGGAGGAGAGTGCCTTTCAGCAGGGAAACCAGAGCCTGAATTCTGTGACTGAACAACCAAGATGGCAAGAAAGTGCTATCATTGTGATTCATCCCCAGCAGGACTGGACTTAGTTAGGCCAGGGGCTTGATGTGTAGAACAATGGGGAACAAGTTAACAATGATGATCCCAGTAATGCCAATGGACTTCAACATAAGCAGAGATAGACTGTTGCTAACCTCTTGAACCAGATCCAGGACAGTCATAATCAGTTGTTAACAAGTACAGAGAACGTTGAAAATCAAGATACACCATGCACTCCTGTGGGTTAGGCACCACAAGCTCCACTCAGTCCTACCTCTATGGACCAGGGAACCAGGAAGCAGGGGCAACAACTTCAGCAAGTTCTCTCCCTATTCAAGCAAATTACCTCTCAACCTCTGTCAGGATATGTACTTCAAACCCCCTTGCATAAGTCAACCATGCCCATGAACAAGGAGAAGGAGCAGATAAGGAGCCTATCATCAGACAAAGTCCGAGACTGAAACAGAAAAATAGTGATGGCAAGACAGCAACTAAGCTGGCCCAAGATTGTTAGCAAATAAATGTGGCATCCTTAAAGAAGACCAGGAGATGGACACAATGACCCTACAGCAGTGTTTAGATATAGACAAGCAACCCTTAACTGAGAACAGAGGTGGCAGTAGACAAGGCAAAGAAGAAGAAGAAGAAGAAGAAGAAGAAGAAGAAGAAGAAGAAGAGTCTGAAGAAAAAGCAGAAAAAGATAGAGGTTGCCAAGACCAAGATCAAGATCAAGAAAGCAAAGAAGATCAAGAGAAAGGAAGGGGCTCTTGAGGGAGTCCTGGCTTGAAGGACCTGCCTTAGCCTCTCAAGTTGTTCCTCAGTTTCCTTATGTTAAGTGATGTGTCTATGTCTCCCTTTGTTGCACTCTGTTGGGCTTCGATGTGTGAGTGCTTTTGTGGTAGTGTTCCTGTTCTTTTGTTTAGGCCATTTGGGCTGGTTTATGGCCTCTCAGACTTCCTGGACCAGTGTATTAGTATGTTTGTTTTCTTGTCCTTGGTTATGTAGCATGACTATGGGTGTGAACCTTGCTCCAGAAACTATGTTATTGTCTTAATCAGTCCGAGCTGATACTGCTGCCTTTCATGGGTTATACTAGATGCTTCTTATGTTGTGCTCAATCTAAGGTGTTTTATTCAATCTGTCTGATGCTTCTCCTTCCAACCATGGCCTGTTACAAGGCTCAGCTACTTGGCAACCTGACGGATAATATGGCTCAACACTTTAATATCCTGTCTTGGAACATAAGGGGCTTAAATAGTCTAGCTAGGCAGGAAAATTTGAGGCAGGTGATATCTGTTTACAGACCTGAATTAGTATGCATCCAGGAAACCATGATGGAAAGTATCAACTCAAGAACTATAAGGAATGCCTTGGGATCAGAATTTGAAGATAATTTCCATTTTCTGCCAGCTGCTGGAACCAGTGGGGGGTATTCTACTGGCTGCCAGATGGTCTTACCTTCAGCTTCAGAATCCTGTAACTACAGATCATTCTATATCAACAACAACCTTTGACTCGAGGAACAATGCCCTGTGGATGCTCACTGAGGTCTATGAACCCCAAGGGGAGTTGGACAAGAAAATGTTCATTAGGGAAATTAAGCATCTAAAACAAGTTGCCCTGCTTAAGTGGCTGCTCTTAGGTGACTTTAACCTCATTTGCCAGGAAAGTGACAAGAATAACTCTAGAATTAATAGAAGTTTGATGCTTCAATTCAGAAGGGCCCTTAACCACTTGGAAGTTAGAGAGATACAGTTGGTTGGAAGAAAATATACATGGACCAATTCTCAAGCAAATCTAACCATGACACGCATTGATAAAGCCTTCTGCACCACACATTGGGAAAACCTATATGCCAACCCTGTTGCTCAGGCCCTCTCTTCTGCTGTGTCTGACCACTGCCCTCTCCTCTTGGTGCCTGTTTATTTTCCAAGAGTCAAGCCTAAATTTAAATTTGAATGCTTTTGGACAGAAATGGATGGTTTCAAAGAATGTGTACAATAGGCTTGGACCAGAACAGTTCCTCGGCACCTAAACCCCCTCTCTACAATTCACACAAAGCTGACAAGATCTGGTCTAAAAGTTTTATCTCTCTGCCAAAGGTGGCCATTGCCATTTGTAGAGAAGTGATTGCTTAGCTCTAGAAGGCCCAGGAAAATAGAATCCTCATAGCTGCTAAAAGAAGGAGATGCAAATACAAAATTTTCCATGTAATGGCAAACATCAGAAGGAAGAACTTCATCCATGCTTTGGAAAGTGAAGAAGGACTGGCAACTAATCAGGTTGACAAGCAAGAAATAGTTTATCACCACTTTGTTAAACACACTTGAACATATTGCCCAAGGCAGTGCTTATTGAACTACTTTAAACTTGGATGGGAATCAAGGGATTTGGGTCACCTAGACCTGCCCTTCTCAGAGGAGGAAATCAGGGAGGTGATAAAGGGTGCTCCAAAAGATAAAGCACCAGAGCCAGATGGGTTCATTAGGGACTTTTTTGCTGCCTGCTGGGATATAATAAGAGAGGATATTATTCAAGTAGTTCAGCATTTATATCTCATGAATTAATAGGACTTACACATGCTCAACCAAGCCTATGTGGTTCTGATTTCAAAGGAGAATGACCCACTCAAAGTCTCTGATTACAGACCTATAAGCTTAGTTCACAGCTTTGCAAAAATTCTTTCAAAACTCCTGGCTAATAGACTGGCCCTTGAACTCAATCATATGATCTCCATAAACTAAAGTGTTTTTTATCAAAAAAGATGCATACATGACAATTTTATATATGTTCAACAGGTTGTCAAGGACTTGCACAAAAAGAAAATGCCATCCATCTTCATCAAGCTGGACATCTCTAAGGCTTTTGATTCTGTGAATTGACCCTACTTGCTATCCATTATGCAGCACCTTGGGTTTGGACAAAGATGGAGGAACTGGATCTTCTCCCTTTGGTGCACTGCATCCTCTTGCTACTTGGTCAATGGAGAACCTGGCGCCAGAATTCTGCATTGCAGAGGAGTAAGACAAAGAGATCCCTTATCACCCATGATTTTCTTGATGGCTATCAGGCTATGGAACCCTTGCACAGGTTATTTAAAAAAGCTCAGGACAGTGGGTTGCTGGATAGAGTTAGCAAAAACTATGAAAAATTCAGGGTATCTTTATATGCAGATACTGTTGCACTCTTTATTAAACCATCCAGGCATGACCTACAAGTTGTAAACTGCATCCTGCAACTATTCCAGCAGGCTAGTGGACTGGCCACAAATATGGACAAGACTCAATTCTTTCCAATCCAATGTAATAGTGTTGACCTTACCTTCCTCACATCCAGTAACATGTCCATCTTCAACTTCCCATGTAAGTATCTTGGTCTGCCTCTGTATTTCAAGAAATTGCCAAAATCCTATTTCCATGTGATGGTTCAGAAAGTGGGTAACAGAATGCCAGGATGGAAGAAGAATTTGCTCACATATCTAGGAAGGGAAATGCTTGTTAAGACAATGCTTAGTGTATTGCCAACTTTCTTCCTAACAGTGTTTAAGATGCCAAAATGGGGCTTTACTCAGATTGATAGATTCTGAAGAAGTTTCCTTTGGAAAGGCCAGGATCCTGAGAATGTAAGAGGTGGCCATTGCCTGGTTAACTGGGCCTCTTGCCTGAGACCAAGGAGGCTAGGTGGGCTACGCATCAAAGATCTAGACAAGTTTAGCAGAGCCCTGAGGAGCCCTGAGAATGAAGTGGTTATGGTATGGATGGGATCACAATGACAGGCCATGGAAAAAGCTATTTAAGATCTTTGACCCTACTGACCGACAATCATTTTTCTGCTCCACAGTGATGCATGAGGGTGATGGGAAGAACACTCCCTTTTGGGAATCAAGATTGCTCAATGGCTTATCTCCTAAAGATCTTGCTCCTACCCTATTTGGCTTGACCAGGTTCAAACAAAGAACTATCAGTACTGAGCTTCATAATCTTAATTGGTTAAGGAACATGTCTGAAATCCATACCTCAACTCAGTTGGAGGAATTTGCCCTGTTGTTTAAGGCACTAGAACCTATTCAACTTAACCAGCACAAAGACACCATTAGATGGAAATGAATTGCTTCAGTGGACTTCTCTGTGGCCTCTGCCTATGACATCCAATTCAGAGGGTCTTTCAGTCCTTACCCTGCTACTCCAGTATGGAAAGCCTTTGCACAGCCAAAATGCAAGTTCTTTGTATGGCTAGTCATGAGAGATAGGATTCTCACGGCAGACAACATGATCAAAAAGGGTTGGCCATGTGATCACAATTGCTCTTTATGCCTCTGCTTACACGAAACAACTAAGCACCTACTAGTTGATTGCAATTACACTGAAGCAGTTTGGAATTTAGTCGTTGCTGCATTGTCCCTACCAAATTATGCTTCTATGACTGCGGCAGGAGGGCCTAATCACTGGATTCATGTGTTAAGCAAACTGGGTTTCAAGCAAGCAAGAAAGAAAAATGTAGGAGTGCTTTGCATTTTGGTGGTTAATATGGAAGGAGAGGAACAATAGAATCTTTGAAAATTCTGAGAAACTACAGCTAATGGTTTACAATGCTCCTAGACAGGTTTGAGTTTGGGTTGTCTTGAGGCTGTGGGTTGGTCAATGTCCCTGCATCTTTTCAGGCTGTCGACGTGTGTCTGAAGCCTGAAGTTCTGTTGTCCTGAGTGGCCGCTCCTCGGATGTCGTCTCTGTTTTTGTTTTGGTGTGTTGCTTTCCGGTAGGAGTCTTCTTGGTGGGGGTGATTAAGGGAAAATCATTGTGATTTTTACCCACCTGAAGTCTGGCCAGACTTCTACTGCTCCTTTGCACGTCAGTGTTTCTCGTGCTGGAGCTTGTCCGGGGTTAGATCTCTTGTACTCCTAGGTTGTAAAATTATTATTCTTCTTTAATGAATGACAGAACTATTTCAAAAATAGTGTGGCAAAGGCAAAGTGCAATAACAAATACGATACTACACCAGACCATTTTGTTATTTTTTCAGTACTGCTACGTAGTATCATTAGTGGCTTTTTGTAGTACTGTAGTGGTGTGCATATGTCATCTAAGCTTTGAATCTTTTCGTGTTTCTTATTAATTAGTTTTCTAGACTGCGCTGCATGAAGACAAGTGGCAATATTATTGTGAACATGTAGGCCCATATGATCTGATGATTCTGAGCAGATCGACCCCCCAATTTATAATTAGTTAGTGTGTTATTCAAAAAGGAATAGCAGAGAGGGTGGGGTACTGGGGTCGATAATAATCTAATCATCTCTTATATCTAATGGGTGGAAGAATACTGCTAGGAGGCATCGTGAAATCTACATGAAAGACTCCACAGCTAGCTCTGGTGATGCCTTGCGGTAAGTATTTTTCACCCTCCTTTGCTCTAACTGTTTTTTTTTTCTTCTTCTGGCTGTTGCAATGTGATGAATGTTTGTTTATGCAAAAGACCATCTTATGTGGGATCAGAATTTTTTGATTGCGCTTATATCTATCTACAGTAGTTGACAAGTTGGCCTGTTGTCTTTAGAAAATTTGTTGCTCTTCAGTCGCTTTCTTGATATACTCCAGTGTGTGATTAGTGAAGAAGACGACTGCCACGCAGTAGCACACTGCATGCAGCTGGGACGCGAGATCTCGGCGGTGGTCTCGTCCCGAAAATCTCGGTTGTGATGTCCCGCTGTTGCCTGGCTTTTGACCCACGGCAAACAAAAAAACTTTTTGTGTCCAACGGTCCAACCATCATTAATGTAGAATACTCCATCTTCAAATATTTGTGTCTTTGATTTTTTTTATCAACTTTAACCATGGGTCTTATTTAAAATAAAATTTATAATTATTATATATTTTAACTATAATATGATTTATTACATAACATAGTTTAAGTATATATTTGTTTTTTATAATTTTAATTTTTTTAAATAAGTTGAATAAATAAAATTGGTGAAAAAATCAAAACGATGAATATTTGGGGATAGTTTTCTTTCTCCTTCTTAATTACACTCACTTGAGCCGGGATGGACAGTCTGCTTTGGATGCAAAAAAAAAAAGGAAGATGGATCATCATTTGGCGACTCGGACAGGACCCAGTGCAGCATCAAAAGTTTTAAGCGTAACATGATTAGTTTGCTTTACTTGTGTTGTTGAATGCAGAGAAGACGATGGTGGCAAATTACAAGGTAATAGCAACTGCAAACGCTCAAGAGGGGATGGGATGAGCAAGCAAAGCAAAGCAGCAAACGAAAAATCTGACGAATGCTGAAGCTGTTGGAGAACAGGTACGGACTGTACAACATGGCCTGATATACTGTATCTATTACAGTAGTAGACGGCAGCATGGTCGCCTACGGACACGGGCATAATTAAGAGGAGGTGCTCAAGACTAAAGAAGCGCAGCAGTCTCGTGGACTTGTGGTGAATGTTCACCGTTGGGGTGAATCGATCGTTGGGTGACCAAGGATGGATAGATTAGATTTGAAAAAGAGGTTGGTGCCAGCATCTTTGCTGCCCACCTAGCAATACCACCACCGTTTGCAATGGTGAAGTGCATTTGCCTTTCTGCGGCGCTCGCGCTCTGTCAGGATTGACTAGCTGGTGTGTGCTGAGCTGAGGACCTGTTTGGATAATGACTAAGCTGCCTAAGCCTAAGCTTAACATGTTGCCTCAATTGTGGTATGACTAAGCTCTCTAACTTTAGCTATTATTTGGTTTAATGACTTGACTAAGCTGCCTAACATTTAGCATGTGTTTGATTTAATGTCTTGACTAAGCTGTCTGACATCTTCTTGCAGCCGTGGTCATATGCTATTTGCAACAAAACAAACAGAAAATTTCTGCAGGCACACAACCTGAGCACCCCACAAGACCTGAGCACACGATAAGAAGAAGAGCTGAAGGAAAGCATAACAAAATGACACAAACAGACCAGCAATCAGCTGGAAAGCTAGTGTTCATTTAGCAAAGAGCAGTAAACTTGAGCTAATCACTAGGGGGCTCCAGGCAAACAAATGGAACAGAAAATTTCACATACAAAACAAACAGATTTCATACCAAGTATACAACATATCCAGGTTTATGTCAAGTATACAACATATCCAAGTAGCATAGGTGGACATATCATTGAAGCCATTAGAGTCATCAGAATCTGCCTTGTCATTCATGCAACTAGAAGAGAGCCATTTGCACTACTGATATTGAATAACTCTTGCATCTCACTGAAAAACTTGATAGGTTTGGAAAGGTGCCGCTTTGCTCGATCCTGACATTTAAAAAACTGAAATTTAACAAACTGAAATATGCAACCAAAACTGAACCTTAATATTGCAGGTGCAAGAAAACATATGGAGCCACATTGTTTAGAAAAATACATTGAATACTCAGATATAAAATTATGAAGAGTTGAACTTCACAAGGTAGCGCACACAACATTTGAATCATAAGCAGGGGCACAGCTATATCGACATGCAGAAGAAACAACTAGAATCAGGTGTCTGATGAAAACTAGAAATTCAGTAATGAAACTGAAACTTGAACAAGTCTGGTTCCTCTCGGCTGGAGCAAGTATTGAAACTAGAGCAAGTCTGAATGCAATCAGAAAACTGAAACTAATAATATGATTGAAATCAGAAAACTGATTGTTCAGTCTAAAAACTAAAACTAATAATATGATTGCAATCAGAAAACAAAAATAAGAGAACTAACAGTAGCCATTTGCCCATTTCAATCAGTACAGAAAATACCGACAACATGTTAAACTGGAACTGAAACTGTTCTTAGTAAGGGACAATGAATCCTCATGGAGCAAATGTGAATGGCAATAGCTCAAGTGCTTCTTTCCTTGATTCTAAATCAAAGCAACAGAAGAACATTGAGCATATTTTGTAATAGACACTGTTTTGTAACTGTTGACCCCGTTTAAAGAATGGGGTTGGAGAAACCCAGTTCTAAAAAAAACTGATGACGCCGAAAGATCAAGTGGCATAACAGAGGCACTGTTTTGTGACAGCCGAGAGAGAACAAAATCGTAACCGAAACAGACAGATAGTAACCCTGCTCCCTATGGAAAATCTGGTATCCGTCTACAATTAACAAAAAAGAGAAGTCTACGTTGGTGGTGACGCTGCTTTTTAGCATGGCTTTTACTATGTATGGAATTAACAAGAGTGTGATTAAAATTAATCAGATGGGCTTTTACTAAGAACTCAACAATCGGCAGTGTGGTAGTTTTTGCGATTTAGTTGACGGCCTATATATGTGCCGCCTATGCTAGATGTTCAGACACACCATCTCTTTCCTTTGGTCGTGCAATGCAAGCTAGGTGGGTATGGAACGAGCCGTCAAGAAAGAGGCAATGGTGGCTTCTTCACTGGACACTGAAGCTACAGGCCAGGACAATGGCTATACCATCACAGCCACTGCTCATGCGGTAGATTCAGGTTTGGTGCACATGATCAGAGAGCTATTGTCCTGCAGACTTCTGGCTCTGAATTCTGATAAAAGGGAGTAGAAAACACTGATCAGCGGGAAGCCATGAACAGGAAGAAGCACATGATCAGCAAGCTATTGTCCTGCAGGCTTCAGGCTCGGTGTCATTTTCTTGCTACAGAGGTGGAAGGTCCCTGCGACCAGATGTGACCCGGGGCTCCAGTCCGGCGCTGGGGATGGGGGACACGACCGTCTACTTGCTAAGGCTGGCCCGATCCTGTCCGAGAAGGAGTGGATGCAGGGGTGGAGGCCGGCGCTGAGCGGATCTGCCACCGAAACAAGTGAAGAACGGCGTCTACGGGAAGATCCGCCGGGAATGGAGGATGCCGCTGTCTACGGGCGGAGGATGGCCGGATCCGGTCCAGGAAGAAAGAGGCGGGGGTGGAGGCCGACATCGAGGCTGGTGGATGCAGCAGGGAGAGGAGTCGCGCAACACTGCGGGCGAAGGTGAGGCGGCCGAATCCCGCGCCTCGGCTTCGGCGGCTTTTTTTTTGCGGCGAGGGTCACGCAAACGAGATTTTTTTTCATTTTACCCTTTTTTTTATCATTATTCTAGAAATGAATCTGGCGAAACATTTTTTCCAAATCTATCCATTTTAAGTCGCGTCAATCCGTCTGACATGACTTATGAAGGAGTCACATCAGTTCACCTGGTGCGACTCAAGGGGCTGGTGTATGCCCAATCGCCACGCTGGTCGGGATGGTGTCACGTCGTATCAGTCACGCCAGTTAGGTCGGCGCGACTAGTGTTTAAGTCGCGTCAGTTTATTCAGCGTGACTCAATTCCCTGAATACCTCGTTCTCCTCTTTCTCTTTCTTTCTATTCACTTTCTTTCTTTCTACGTTCTATCTCCATCTCGCGACGGATCAATTGGCGATTCTTACTTCTCCTCTCAAATCCTACCCCATGGTGCTTTAAATCGGCTTTATGAGTTGGTATTTCAATCGTGTTAGGTACGTACATCATATTCATTGTCTCATTTCCTTGTATTTTGAAAATATCATTTGAATGAACTCATGTGCTAGGGATTGAAGATTAAATTAATATATTTGTGATTAATAAGAATATCTACGGTATATGAATGACTACTTTTGATTCCATATAGGAGCGAGTTTGAGACTATATCACATTATCTAATCATTACTTTACGATATTTAGATATGAGATTTAGAGTATG
>VSTD030002916.1:0-11356 GCA_008808055.3 Sporobolus alterniflorus
GCCCCGTCGGAGATCCTTGGCCAGGGCTCGCGCTCCAGGTCCAGACTCCCGCGCAGGATCGCGCGCGCCACGCCCTGCTCCGTCTCGGCCCAGAAGGGCGGCACGCCGCAGAGGAGGATGTAGAGGATGACCCCCGCGCTCCAGATGTCCACCTCGGGGCCGTAGCTCCGCCTCAGCACCTCGGGCGCCATGTAGTACGGACTGCCCACGATCTCCGTGAACCTCTCGCCTGTTCAATCATTTCATGTACTACCTAGCATCAACGCGACGCGATCGACCAACAGCACGTTGGCAGCGAGCAGGCTCACGCTCACTCACCTGGTCGGAAGAAGACGGAGAGGCCGAAGTCGATGGCCTTGAGCTGCGCGTCCTCGCTCCGTCCCGCATACAAAAAGTTCTCGGGCTTGAGGTCCCGGTGCATCACCCCGTGCGCGTGGCACGCGCGCACGACCCCCGCCACCGTCCGCGCCGCCGCCGCCGCCGCGCGCTCCGTGTACCGCCCGCGCGCGACGATCCGGTCGAACAGCTCCCCGCCGTCGCAGAGCTCCATGACCAGGTGCACGGCCTCCGCGTCCTCGTACGCCGCGCGGAGGCGCACCAGCGCCGGGTGGTCGGGCAGGGACGCCATGATGGCCACCTCGCGCCGCACGTCCGCCACGTCCACCGCCGTGCGCAGGCGCCGCTTCGGGACGGACTTGCACGCCAGGCGCTCCCGCGTGGCGCGGTCCGTGGCGAGCCGGGTCACGCCGAACTCGCCACGCCCCAGCTCCCGGCCTAGGTGGTACTTGTCCGTCACGCGCAGCCGAGGGTGGTGCGGCACCACGCCGTCCAGCACGCGGGACGTCGTCGCCGGCGGAGGAGCCCGGTCGTACGGGTTGGGCTTTGGCTTGGCCCTCGACCTCGGCTTGGGCTTTGCCCTCGGGCTCTTTTCCTGGCTGCTGCTTGGCGGCGTCGCCGGCCGCCTCTTGTTGCCTTGCGGCGACGCTTCGGATTTGGGATCAGGCTGATCAGGGGGGGTGGAGGTGGTGCCGCAGAAGCACACGTTGCCCATGCCACCCTACTCTTGTCGACCTTCTTTCTCTATCTTTTACCTTCCTCTGCAGCGTTGGAGCTGTAGCAGAGCGCAGGCCCTTCGATGATCAAGAAAAAACAAGGCAGTTTTCTCTCCAGCTCGTGGATCCTCTCCGCGGATCCTCTCCGCGCTATCTGCTGGTGCAGCTGTGCATGCAGACTGCTCTTATCTCATTCTCTTTCCACCTAAAAAAATCGTAGTACAGGAGACGGTCCAGCTATCCAATGTACGCAACAGGAAATGCGAGCGCAGGCGTGTACCAACCCCCCAAAGGCGAAAGCTGTTACGTTGTTCACCGGATAAAATATCCGGACGATCGAAAGAGAAAGGGTCCGGTCCGGGGTTTGCTTCGCGCTCACGACGTTCTGCCGAGCAGAGCGAGGGGAGAGAGGGACCAGTCGGCGGCGCCTTTCAAGCGGGGAACAGTGAAGGTTACGACAGCTTTCCAAGGCTGCACTGCACTGCAGCGTGTTCCCTTCGCTGTCCAGCTCCCTCCTCTCCGTGCTCCGTGCCCCGAACACCATTACTGTTGCCTCGCCCCGATCCAATGAGTTGGTTGGTCGTCCTGTGCCGCGCTGCCTCTCGTCGTGCCCAGCATCTGTGGATGCTACCCATTCCATTCCACAGGCCACAGCTGCTGTGTGGATTCCAGCAGGGGGGAAATGCTGGAAAACGACGTGCCGTTAATCAGGCCGCTGCCGCCAAATAAAACGATTTGATTACGAAACTGTGGACACGAATCCCCTGCTGCGTTCGCCATCCAAATAATAGTCTCGCTCTGGAATACGCCCCAGACCTTTGTCTAATTGTCTTCATACGAGAATATTCACGGTGCAACCTCTGGTTCCAACGTCCCCGTACAAATCGTGGCCAAAAGACAACTAAGTATATGTATGAACAGTTAGAAATTACGGCCGCTGAAATGGATAACAGAGATGCTCTGCCTCGTAAGGATTAACTGGACTAGGACCACGACTGGCATGGACTAATAATGTTGTCAACCAGCGAAAGCATGGTTGGTACTACAAAAGGAGCTTCAGCCTTTCCGTTTGCAGCTCAAGGAGAGAAAGGCGATTTCCAGCGGAAGCATCGGGATTAAACAAGCACAAAGCCGTAGTCAAAGGTCCCGAGAGCCAGCATGCAGCGACATGATCGTGGCATGACGCGACGTGCAGCACGCAATGATGGACTCAGCCAGTATCCATGATGCTGCACCCTACGAAAGCCAAAGCAAAAGACAAAATTACCGTGTCCGAGATCGATCTCTTACCTAGCCTTTCACACATCATCAAAGGCCTAGTAAAACAGGTTGAATAGGTGTGCGTTTAGGAATAGGAGTTGTAACATCGGGAGAAGGTGAGAAATGGTCAGGTGAGAGCGTGAACCTGCTGGTGCGTGTTCTCAGAACACAAGGAACTTGATTTGTTGGGTTCTCTGCCTAAGTCAGCTGTCTGATCTCAAGTCCTTGCAAAAACCCTGCTATTACCATTACCTGACGCTAGGTGGAGGTTGAGATTTCTGATGACCATGTGCAAACACAAGAAATCAATTCTTGTCCCGGTCGTCGAGAACATAGCCGCAGGGCCTGGCAACCTAGTCAGCTGCAGCACCTGCAACAGCCCTTCTCAGAGAAGAAATAATGGTCAATTCTGATGACGTCCAAAGAAAAGACCGGTTTTATTGGACTTTTTTTTCTATATGCTGGCAGATGATCATGGCTGCCATTCACCATTTCTTCAGTCTGAACAGTCAGGGCTTCACCTCCTCAACAATGCCTATGTGGTCCTTATTCTCAAAAAGGAAAATCCTCAGAAAATAATTTCTAACTATAGACCCATCAATCTCATTTATAGTTTTGGCAAGATTGTGTCTAAGTTACTTGCTAACAGACTGGGCCAGAACTAGAGCACCTAACTTTCATCAAGAATCGAAGTATTCATGACAGCTTCATAAGAGAAAAATCCCATCCCTGTTCATTAAATTGGATTTTGTCAAGGCATTTGACTATGTCAATTGGCCTTATTTGCCGGAAGTAATGATATTCCTGGACTTTGGGCTTAACTGGTGTGACTGGATCTCCTCACTCTGGCTCACAGCATCTTCTGCCTACCTCGTCAATGGGGAACTGGGAAAAAAGTTCTTCACTGCAGAGGGGGTGAGGCAAGGGGACCCCCTCTCCCCCATGTTATTCCTCTTAGCTATGGAGCCCCTTCACAAGCTCTGTCAAAAAGCGCCGTAGTTTGGTTTGCTGAGCAGGGTAAGCAAAGGGTGTGAGAATTTTAGAGTTTCCCTCTACGCAGATGATGCAGCAATCTTTATCAAACCTACTGCCCAAGATCTTCAAGTCATTAAAGCTATCCTGAAAATATTCTCAGAAGTGAGTGGACTTTCAATTAACATGGATAAGACCCAATTCTATACAATTAGATGTGATTTTGCAGACCTCACTTTCCTGTCCTAGCAGAACTACCCTATCTCTCATTTTTCATGCTCATATGTGGGTCAACTGTTGCACACAAAAAAGCTACCAAGAAAAGTCTTTATGAAGCTCATTCAGAAGATTGCAGACAAGCTGCCAGAATGGAAAAGGGGATTCCTCACCTACCCTGGGAAGGAATTATTAGTCAAGTCAATCCTCTCTGCAATGCCATCATATTTTCTTACAGTTCATAATGCCAAAATGGAATCTAAACAAAATTGTCAAGTACAGAAGGGGTTTCCTTTGGAAGGGACATGATGCAGAATCCACCACAGGAGGGCACTGTCTTGTAAACCGGAAAACTTACACTAGGCCTAAGAAGCTTGGAGGGTTAGGAATCAAAGATCTAGATAAATTCAGAAGAGCCCTGAGGCTGAGGTGGCTCTGGCATCATTGGGATCATAAGGACAAGCCATGGAAACACCTCATAAGGATCACTAACACTACTGATAGGCAACTCTTCTTCTCCTCCATAGTGATCTCTATAGGGGATGGAATGAATACTCCCTTCTGGAAAGTCAGATGGCTCAATGGGGGGCCTCTCCAAAAGAAATGACGCCAAACCTATACAAAGCAGCCAGGTTCAAGACAAGAAATGTACACACAGAGCTCACCAATCAAAACTGGATCAAAAACTTTCAAGTATTAACTCATCCACTCTATTGGAGGAGTTCACCTTGCTGTATATGGCCTTACCCTCAGTACATCTTATTGATCACAAGGATTTGATTCATTGGAAGTGGACAACTGATGGTAAGTATGGACAGCTTTCTGAACTAAAATGCAGATTTTTTGGATGGCTGACCCTACATGATAAGGTGCTGACAGCTGATAACTTATTAAAAAGGAACTGGGATTGTAACTACAGCTGCAGCCTCTGCTTTTGCATAAATGAAACGACTGAGCACCTTCTCACTAGGTGCAATTTTTCAGAAGCTGTGTGGGATCAGTGGCAGCACGTTTTAACCTCCCTTCTTATGCTCAGCTGCCTTCTGTGGGAGGACCTGTAGAGTGGGTTAAAGCCATGTTAAAGTCAGGCTCGAAAAGAGAGAAGAGAAGAAAATTGGGAATTTTGTTCACCTTCTGGTGGCAAATTTGAAAGAACGCAATAGAAGATTTTGTTTAGGACTGTGAATTATCTTTCCAAGCTGTGTTCAATCTGGCTACAGAGATGATCTCTTTACACTCTCAAGTGCTGCAGGAAGGCGCTAGCTAGAAGTCTCTGACCTTGCTTTCTCTTGTGAATGGTTCTTTCTGACCCTATCCTCATCTCTGGCTGCACTCCTGATCTTGGTGTCCTAAGGTGATCCAAGTGTTAAGTTTTCTGTGAGTTCTTCAGCTGTGTGCCGTTTGGATGCAGTGGCTCTGTGTTCTTGCTGGTCTGGGCTTCGATGGCAAACCCTGCTCTCAGGCGTTTTGCCTCCCTGTCAATCTGTGTTTGGGCTCCTATTACCCTGTCGTCCAGCTGATCAGTGGATCTCCAGTCGTTTGCCTGTCTTTGCTTGAAGCCCTGTTCCTAGTGTATTTCCTGCTCCATGATTGCTTTTCTGTGACCTTCCTTTCTGCTTTTGTTTCTTTTCAGTGCTGTCTTGCTATTATCATTTTTCTGTCAGTTCTTAGGTCGTGCTCTCTGCTGTCCTGGCGCTTTGTTCAGCTTGCCCTGTCGATGGTGGGTGATTAGAGAAACTCCAGCCATGGCCCCGAAAATGGGCCCCGGAAATTCGATTTGGGGGCGGCCCGTAAAAAATCGGAGCCCAGCCTGGGATGCGCGCTCCTATTCGTGGTGGGTCCCACTTGTCAGCATCTTCCTCCCGCGTCGCTTGCGCCCGCCCCCGGACCTGCCTGTCGCGCCGCGTCCACCCCCGCCCACATCACCTCTCTGTGCTCCGAGCGTCGTGCCTGGTTCTCCGCTTCGATCCATCGGTGCGCACGTCCTCGTGCCCGGAGTCGAGCCATCTTGCTCAGCGTCCATGTCCCGGCGCCCGACGCCGTCGGTGCTTGCGTCCACGTCCCGGCGCCCGGTGTCCGCGTCCTCACGGCCGCTCCGACGAGCCCTCGTCCCCGAGTCGAAGTTGCACCTGCCGTGACTCTTTTTGTCAGGTGATGGGTTGCTTTGTTTATCTGAATCTTGGCTACGAAGTCAGAACTATTAAAGCCGTTCTTGTAGCTACGATAAAAGGCAATCCTTTTTCTTCTTTCTCACCATTGAAGCCTTCAATGAACTATCAGTCAACTCAATTTTGTTGACTCTGACAAAGATGAAGGTGATTGTCTATTTGTTTGTAGTTGTAGTAACGAATTCCATTGTAAAAACTCTGATTATACTGTCATAGGCAGACCCTTACACCCTTTATGTGCTTACTTCTTCTGGGTGAAAGTTTGCTTTCATTTATATGTAGCACTATAATTTCCTTGCAGTGCATAACCCATCATTTTGTAAACTAGTATTGTTGACTGTAACAAAGTTTGCTACAAGGCATGGTTGATCTCTTTTAGTACTGCATTTAACATTGTGTTCATCTAGGAAGCTTTATAGCTTATCGTGGATAGCCAACTAACTAGCGCATGCAGTTCTGAATCATATAGTTTTTGCTCGTCATTTCTGAATGTTAACTGACACATGCAGTTCTGAGTCATATAGTTTTTGCTCTTGTCATTTTGTAAACTAGTATTGTTGACTGTAACAAAGTTTGCTAGAAGGCATGATTGATCTCTTTTAGTACTGCATTTAAAATTGTGTTCATCTAGGAAGCTTTGTAGCTTATCGTGGATAGCCAACTAACTAGCACATGCAGTTCTGAACCATATAGTTTTTGCTCTTGTCATTTCTGAATGTCAACTGAAAAAATTGATTTTTGTTGGTATGGCAGATGTCGAGGTTTCAGAGCGGCATTCTTCAACGGTGGTGGGATGAAGAGGAGGAATCGGATGATGATGATTTCTTCGTCATTTGTGCTGTTCTTAAAGGCTTGAAGAGAAAGAAGCGGCAGAAGAAGTTTCATGGATCATTATCGGGTCGCCACAACGTCCTGAGGGACATTTTGAGAGGGCATGATCGGATTCACATAGACTACTTCTCAGATAGGCATGTATACAATGAGAAGCATTTTAGAAGGAGGTTTCGGATGTCGAATGCTCTCTTCTTATGAATAGTGGCTGCTATTGAGTCACATGACGATTACTTCCATCAGAAGCCTAATGCACGTGGTGTTCTTGGCACCTCTCATATTCAGAAAGCAGTTGGTGCCTTTCGTATGCTTGTGTATGGTGTCTCTGCTGATTTCTTGGACAATTACGTCAGACTGGAGGGAGCACAATCATAAAATCCTTGAAGCATTTTGTTAAGGCTATTGTTGACATCTTTGGAGACGAGTACATGAGGGCTCTCAATGCTTAGGACATCGCTAAATTGATGGTGATGAACAGTGCAAGAGGATTTCTAGGTATGCTTGATTTCATCGACTGCATGCACTGGAGATGGGACAAGTGCCCAACAACTTGGAGAGGGGCATACACAGGGCATAAGGATGGACTAACCATGATCCTTGAAGTCGTTGCATCAGAAGACCTACGGATTTGGCATGCATTATTTGGACTTCTCAGTTCTCTGAACGATATCAATGTTTTGAATAGGTCTCCACTGTTCCACAGTCTAACTTCAGGGACGGCACCACAGGTTGAGTACATAGTGAATAGCGACAGATACACCATGAAGTACTTTCTTACGGATGGGATATACCCTTCTTGGGCGACATTTGTGAAGGCTTTCTAAAGTCCATAAGGAAATAAGATGGTTCACTTTATAAGAGCACATGAAGCTGTAAGAAAAGACGTGGAAAGAGCTTTTGGAGTTCTGCAATCTTACTTTGCTATGGTGCGAGATCCTGCCAGATGGTGGAGCAAGGAGGACATTTGGTTTATAATGCAAGCGTGTGTAATATTACACAATATGATCATTAAGGATAAACAAGATGAAGACGATTTCAACTACCACCAAGAGGGTACGAGAGAGTTGACACCTGAGGACTACCAAGATTTTGATCCAAATCTACTTGAAGAGTTCCTCATGATACACAAAGAGATTGTGGATAGATCTTCACATGAGCAGCTTCGTAATGACTTTGTTGAGCACTTGTGGGCCATTCATAGCTCTACATAGTAACTATGCAGGTAGCTGTAATGTTTTTATTCAGTCTTGGTGCTACTCTATTTTTATTCATAGCTGTACATAGTAACTAAAATTGAAGCTAACTATGTCTTCGTCCTACTCAGGGAGCAGCAGGTCATTTAAGTGCATCCATTTTTATGCATGTGAATTGCATTTGTAGTTGATCATCCACCTGGTAAGGCATCTTGTCCAGCTTAATACTTTATCCTAGTCTGCTTACTTCTGTATTTGAAAAATACTATGCAATGTTTGATCAGTGTTGTGTTTCTTTCTTCAGTGGCACCTATCTGTTATGCCCACCTCACAGCAGCCTAGATGAGCTTGAGAAACTTGTATGTTCTAAGGCAGAAACCTGAGAAATCTGAGAATGTTGTACACTAAAACCTGAGGAACCTGTATGAGAAATCAGGTACTGCTTGAATTTCATGACTTCATGATGCTCCAGGGTGAAGATCAAGATAATTAAAGGTACTGCTTGAATTTCTTTAAAATCCCCTAATTTCTCTCCATACTATTATGGACTGATGAGTGATATAGTATTCCTTTCTGTTGCTTCAGGGCCCTGCTGATGTGCTCATGGCATTGCTTCAGGAGCTGGAGGATATTGTCATGGAGCTGCTGCCTTTATTTCAGATGTGAAGAAGCTTGACTGTAAAGGATGTAGGCAGATAGTTGCATACAAATCAATTTGTGTAAACACTTGTTGATCATTGCCCTCATGTATCTTGAGATATGAAATCTTTGAATGTGAGAACATGAAGATGTCCTATATGCTCCTGTTTTGAACGTGAGAACCTGAGAATTTTGTATGCAACTGATCAACGAAGTATGCCGGAGTCTTGATGTGACGTTTCACCCTTAAGAAAAGATGGTTAGTCTTAACCAGGATCATTACGAGTTACTAACACCGAATCATTGACACATAATATATTACATACAAGGTCTAAATAAAGAGTTATTACACGAGTTGTTGAATTACATAAAAGTGTGTTCGAAGTTTTAAAATATAGAGGAAGCGATATAAAAGACTAGCACTCGACGATACAAGTGCTCGTATCGAGCCCTATGATGGGAAGTCCTAGGTGGCTGCTCACGGGGCCGGCTCCTAAGTTACCTCCCAGTCCTCGGGCTCGCAGTTGGGCCAAACAAACTTGCCACAACAGTCACAGAACTCAGGTATTACTGCACACAAATATGATCCACAAGCAAAGTTTGACCAACTAAAGCCCAACAAGACTGACCCGTCAACGTGACCATAAATAACCGACTCCCAACATGCAAGGCTGAATAGGAGAAGCTCTATACTATGTTAAACCCGCGCTAAGAGTAAGTCCTTACTTTCAAGTTTTAGCTCTACTCAAATCATTTCCATTACTTACTTTCAGGATCCAGCTATATTCAAATCATTACCAGGAGAGGTGCATCATATTCTACTCATACAAGAGTTGCGGGCAATTAAGTTTAAACAAGATAATAAAAGTTACATTAAACAAGTTGAGCTCGTAAAGTTACTACGTGATGACTGTTGCAAACAAGCGGTACTCATATCCGAGAGTCACGCGATTCGAATCGATGTACACCCTGTAGGGGAAAACCCGACCAACACACCACACGCTTTCCATGCTTAGTCCGCGTATGGTTCAAGATCATACGTATCTCACGTAGTCAACGCATATCAACCCTTCGTGAGTCATCGACAGAGTTGGACAGAGTCATTGCTCCCGAGAAAAAGGACTCCCGACACAAGCCACAACACGTCGGCTGACCGATCCGTGGGTCCGTACCCAGTTTCTCTCCTGAGCCAACCAATGAAGCAGTGAAGAGAGCTAAACATTTGTCGACAGTAAGCTACTAGGCTTATCGGACCCATATCACCAGCATGCGATTAATATGTTCAATACTTGCTCACGGGGGCCAACCCATCGATCCTTAATCGACACAGGTGGGGGCTACAGCCTTGAAGGTGTCAGCTTTCCACATACCACTCCCCGACCTTCCCAACCGATGGTCTCCCCTTTTCACCTAAGGGTCCCGCCCGGTCTCCAATTTAACCAACTTCTACCAAGTAAACCAAAGTTTGAGTTTAAAGAATCCTATGGCCGCTACGTGGTCTTCCAACCATCCGACTATCTACCCTGCCCTACATCTATGCCTAGCCATAGCTAACGACCTATTTCTAACAATAGGATTCACAAGGATAGATCAAAAAGTAACTCTAATGCGACTAGAGCATCAAATCAACTCCTGCAACCTAATGCACAATCAAGAATCATAAACAAGATAGCGTGATAAATAAAACTCAAGGATATTAGTTAGATGCACCGGGGCTTACCTTGCCCTTGCTCGGGGTAGTGTCCTCGACTTGTGCTGGCTCCAGCGGTTTCTCGGGTCCTTCCCGCGTGGTCTATCGCAAAATGAATAGGTTTAAGACACTAACAAAAGTGCAATGCATGGGGTGCAAAGTGCGATATGCTGCATGATCATGAGCACCGTAACCATATTAACCTTTACAAGCTACTTTACTAATTTGCCCCTATCATTTTTAATAGTTTAGCATTTTAACTATGGCTTAGAAAATTAACTACATGCACTATATGTATCTAATCTTGCTCTGTAATTTTCTACAGGTTCTATACAGTGCAAGGAAGCTTCCTACCAAGAATTAATATTTTTCTAAGCATATTGTATTTACTACGATTTCTTTATTGAATGAACAGAAATTAAATCCTAGAACAAAATCTGAGCAGGAAATAATTATGGGAGTTTTTGTATGAGCTACTGACCATGAGATGAACATGCATGCAAAAAATTCAGGGTATGAACATGCATATACATTTATAGAGAAATACTTTAAGATTTGACTTCTTGTACTTATATATAGTGGAATAATGTACAAATAAAGATTTGGTTAAGTATATTTCCAATATCTACTCATAAAGATTCTAAAGAAATTATTTTGTATTTTTCTGAGCTTTATTCTATTTTCTATGTATTTTACAAGTTTGCTACAATTTCTGGAAAATTTAAACCGAAAAGGAAGAAAGAAAACCAGCAGCACAATAGTGGGCTGGCTTTTGGCCCACGGCCACGGCGCAAGGGTGCGTGCGCCGGGTGCACTCATGGCGTGATCACTGCGCCCGTTTCACGCGCACGACGGTGCGGTGGCGCGCTCGCCGGTAGCGCTGCGGCGGCCGCTCGGCGGCAAGGTCCTCCCGTCGAGCATGAGGGGGGGCTCAGGGGTGGCGACAGGCAAGGTGCAGGCGAGCGGGGCTTACCTGAGTGACGCGACATCGGGGAGGCGGCGGTTATGGGTGGCGACAGCGGCGACTGAGGCGGCGGTGGGGCTCCAGTGGCCGGAGAGGGCGGCGGCGGGGTCCTGCAGCAAGGGAGGTCAACGGGAGAGGTGAGACGCACGGAGAGGCGGCGGAAAAAGGGCTCAGAGGCGTGACTTGCTGAGGGGGGGGGGAGGCGACGACGCCCGATTGACCGGCTTCGGACACGAGGCAGAGGGGGCGGAGGAAAGGTGTGGTGCGGCTTGCCCAAGAAGGAAGAGGGAAGGAAGGAAAATGGTGGGCGGCGATGGGTGGCTCACCCTTTATAGCGGCGTGATGGAGGTGGGGGATGGGCCGGCGGAGGC
>VSTD030002917.1:0-11356 GCA_008808055.3 Sporobolus alterniflorus
CTGGGGGGGGTTGGGGGGGTAGGGGGAGGCTATGCTGGCACCTACGTTGGCCTTTGAACCATAGCTGCCAGGAGAGGGTGCAAAGCCTTCTGATCGGCATTGTCCCATCCCGTCACACTATATAGGCTGACGTGGTCTCAGACAGCATTCCCAGGGCGTGAGGCCCTGGGACCATTGACCTGCCTTAGAGTCGACCCATTTTTCTTGGTCGCTAAGCTTCCCCTAGTGATGTGGGGGAGTCCCATGGTCACCTACTCTGGCATATGAACTGTAGCTGATAGGCGAGGACACAACATCTTCTGACAAGCATTGTCTCATCCTGTCGCACTGTGTAGGCTGATGCAGCCTTAGACTACCTTTCTAACGAGGGGGGGGGGGTGAGGCCTCTGGAACAAGTAGTTTGCCCTAGTGTTTGCTGCACGGGTCCCTGGTAGACCGAAGCCTTTATGGGGGACCGCCCTTATCTGAGAGAGCTTATCTGATGTCAAAGTGATCATGATGATTATGTATGTTCTCATGGTGAAGTCTCGGTGTCAGGTAGTGTTGGGATGGGTCCTAGTACTCGAGTGCCTATTGCCAGGCACACGTGGGCACCAGAGGTTTTGCCCTATCCCATCTGGCATTAAATGGCACTGCTTACTGAGGATCCCGGCTCCAGGGTCACTTACCCGGTACTAGAAACCCCCAAGTGTGGCTTTCGGGGGCCCGAGTACGTGCTGAGCCTTGTCACTTGTAGGAGCTACAGTGGGCTGGCAGGTGATGTATGTGACTGACCCACCTTAGAAATGAGGAGGTTGTCGCCTCAAGATCGATCGGGTGATTCTCAATGAAGCGGGAATGCACAAACACATCACATAAGCATGCAAAAGCATATGTTTAAGTTTAAGTAAAGTTATTACACATTAGTTCATTTATTGTATTACAAAAGATTTGAAGCCAAAAGACGCTTCAAAAGATCGAACAAAGTTTGTGGAAGCAATTTCTCTCAACACGTCAAGTACATTCTCTTCGCCATAGATGTGAATTCCCTTCATCGACCGATCTAAGCCTGTGGGTCCCAGTAAGGAACGCAGCCCGCATCAGTATGGATCTCCCACTAGCACCTCTCATCGGCATCGCCTGAAGGAGGAAGATCCTCACCTGCTCACAACAGAGATATACAAGAGCAAAGCTTGAGCAACTACGCTCAGCAAGACTTATCCGTCATGACTCGAAAGCCACGAAACTAAACATGCAATGCTTCAAATGAAGTAAAGACATAAGCCTACTAGCAACTACTTCTAATTAGTATTAAGTATGTTTTTAGCCAAATTAAGTTGATTACCATGAGTATGTTTGCAACTTACTCTCAACATGCAAAGGTAACAAATCAATATTTGATTAACATCATGCCACGAATATAAAACAGTCGACATCATCCTCATAATTATCATAACAAACATAATGATGTGGAATTACTACGTTTTAACACATCGATCAAGCCATCACCCATTTTTGAGGGTGTCATGGAGATTCAAACCAATTTAAAAACCTTGCAAGGGGAAAACCTGACAACATGACACCCATGAGTCACAAAGACACCACGAGTTTTAATTTATTTATATTTTGATCCCTGACATTTTATAAAAACAACCTTAAACTTTTTCAAAATTATATTTTTGACCCTGTAATTTTACATTTAGGTCCCTATATAACTTTTTATAATTACAATTAGGTCCCTATCTTATTTAATCTTAATTTTTTTAGATCTGTTAACTTTAAACATTCATAACTTTTTAATCGTAGCTCCTATTTAAGCACTTCTTGCGCTCATGTGTTCGTAGCGTTGTGTAGAATATAGTATAGTTTGTTTATATTTTAGGTACTATTTGATGTACTATTTTATTTATTTTTCCCTGTCACTATCATTTAGACGTCGTCGACTTTGACAACTTGCAAGACCTTGAGCCAGAGGACTTTGAGCAGCAAGCAGGAGAACAAGGCAAGTGATCCTTGAACATGTTGATCCTATGCTCTTTCTCTCTCTCTAGTTACACATTTGCCTACATGCATTAATTTGAATACCTATTACCTTTCCACATTATACCTTGATGCTTTAGGATTTGAGATTTGTGTTCGGGTAGCTTTGGTTAGCCCTGCAGTCATGAGTTATCGTACAAATCTTCCATCTTTTATGATGGTGAGTTGGCTTGTGATTTAGTGTGAGAGTTTTGGGTCTTCTATCTATCGAGATGTGAGTTGATCATGGTAGGGGATCGATGCTATGGTTTGAGCAAGATTTGCAATGGTGGAGAACAACCGGTGCCACCACATGTCTGGTATGGAACGACTTGCTTACTAATTTGGGATGCTATAGGTAGTGTGTCTTGCTCAGTGGCATGGGGGAAGGCATGACACTTAGCCTAGGATCCATGTGTACAACTATCATGATAGCCGAGCTCACAGTCAGGAGCGGTCTGGGATCCTCTCGAGATTGGATGGTTTGGGTATGGTTTGGAATGGTATGGTTGGGATGGTTTTTGGTGTAGATTGTGTGGAACTGTGTGATCCATAGTGACCCCTTTTTGGATCATACTTTGTGGTAATATATTTGTGGTATGTCATAAGTGTACTCATCCTTGCCATTTCCCTTGCTACTCAAAACCTGCTGCTCAAAAGCTAAAGAAGAAGTGGAATTCCTCGATGAGGAGTTCCTAGCTTGCGCTGCCCTAGAATCATTTCCTGTGGATTTGGAGCCTTCCACTATTTTGCTTTCGTGAGTCGCTTTGTCTTTTGAAAGACAATATTCATGTAATAATAATACTATATTTATGACATTTGGCATACTGTAATCACTTTATTTGTCCGTGTGTGTGGTAATATTGTTCCTAGGCACACATACGATGAGTACTTGGTTTTGGTCTCAAAATCAGGTATGGCAGAAGTGGTACCAGAGCCGTGTCAATCGTAGGAAGAGTCCTTTGCTTAGTCTTATTTTGATTATTTGAAATAATATTTTAATCCTTGTTGTACTATCCATTTCTCATCTCTGCTTTTTGATTTATAACTCTGATTTTAAATGGTTGTTTACTCTTGCCCTTTGCCTCTTTTCTAGATGACCCGAAAGCTCACCGCCCACAAGCATGTTCACGTGCTGCTGTGCAGGAACTAAGAACCGAGAGAGTAGTAGAACAATGAAGAGTGCGCTGGATACTTCCCGAGGACTCTTCAGAAGTTACTAAGATCACTTGGATATGGCAAGCCACCACTCTTCATCTTCACACCGTCTCTACTGTGTGGAACTACGTACCTCATGAATGTACATGTGGTGTTGTATGAGAAATTGACTACGGTCCACATCTGCCGCACTCACTAGGTACACAGAGCCGCTGCCCTGAGGTTGATGCTTGAAGCCGGGATGTGAGATGCAACACAATAAGCTCTGGTCGTACTACGTGATGAGGAGGACAATTAGATGGAGCACTCACAGTACCAGCATTTTCTGAGCCATCCATATCTTGACATAGTGGTATTTCCTATCGGAGATCGCGATCATGTGGGATGCCTACCGAATCATGTGCGATTGACTCGTGCTCTGAATGAAGAATTGGATCAAGCCACGCTAGAGATACGCTAGTTAGCTTGGCAAGAAGGGGAAGCCAACATGAAGATGGTTTATCTGGAGTCCCTATGCAAGCAACAAAGGGAAGAAATCTCGAAGTTGCAGCATGAGAATGTGAGCTTGGAGCTAGGAATACAGTCCCGCAATGAGTTGATTGAGGAAATGACTGCCGAAATGAGACTTGATAGGATGGGAGAGGAGGATGAGGATGATGCCAAGGGAGATGGTACTGATGACACTACTGCTGCCATCCCTGAGGATACTACTGAAGAAGGGAATGCTGCTCCTAAAGAGGAAGATCTAGAGATGCTAGTCCCTGAGCATGAGTTCCCCTAGGCGCTAGAAGTCATCTTGCCATAGGAAGAGCCTGAATCGCTGTCTGAGTCACCACAGCCCAACCTCTGCATTGAGCTTATGAGCGACTACTAGGAGAGTCCATCAAGGGAGAATGATGGGGTCTAAGTCTTAAGTCTAGGATTAAGAATAAGTCGTTAGAATCATTTTGAGTGTCAAGTAGTAATTCATATATTCATTCCTAAGGTTTGTCATGTTAGTTGTTTTTTTCTTGTTGCTTAATGTTTGAGATGGATTTTTGTTTGAGCGTTACTATGTTGTGGGGCCAGTCTCACAACCACACCTTAATCATCTATATTATTATTAATAAAATTTAGTTCATGTTATTTAGTTATCTCCTATCTTTGTGGATTTCCACTATTCTTTCCCCTTGCTATCACTCTTTTGGGTATTCTTTATCTCATCGACATCCATGCTTTAGATGGCCAACACAAGGAACCGCAACAACACCGAGAACAACAACGCCAAGAACAACAATGTTGCCAATCCGTCACCACCACTCCTAGCACCTCTTGAGCAAGTGCTAGCAATGCAAGCTCAAATGCTTCAGACCATGGTCAACATGCAGAATACTCAACACCAAGCGCCGCCACCGCCGCTGAGGGACAGACATGGAGACTTTCAGCACACTAACCTGCCTACTTTCTCTCATGCTATCGAGCTGATGGATGTTGATGACTGTCTCAAGTCTATGGAGAAGTTGTAAGTGGTGCAGTGCAACAATTGTGAGAAGGTGCTGCTAGCCTCTCACCAACTGTTAGGTCCTACAACCGACTGGTGGGATGCCTATGTAGAAGCGCATGAAGAATCCAAGAGCATCAACTGGCCTGAGTTTAGAGCTACTTTCGGTGCTCACAATGTTCTCCAAGGTGTGATCAAGCTCAAGAAGGAGTTCCAAGATGTGAAGAAAGGATCCATGTCAGTGCAGGAGTACATCACCCTCTTCACCCAACTATCTCGTTATGCTCCCCACAAGGTAGACACTAGTTTGAATGATGGTCTGGCTTATGTTTTGGAAGCTCAGGACTTTGAGAATGTTGACATTTTGTATGCAGCTCCGCAAGCGCACAAAATTATCAATGTAGCACTTCCCTAGAAGTATTCTCTAGGTATCATATTTATTTAATCCCAATGGAAGCAGCATATATATCATGTCTAAGAATAATACAGAGACAACTCCAACAAGTATTAATAAACTTAACAGAGTTATGTTAAGCAAAGTTATCAGACACACACATGGAGTTATCCTAGGTTCTAAAGATATGTGAAGGTTTCACCTAGCCGGGAGACTCGAGACGGGTACTGACTCCTATGGATCTAATTTAGTCTTGTCTATCCTAGAACGTTACTCAGGATTCTGATAGCAACCTATACGTAGCCTACTCTGCTTCATAGCCCCAGGCGTAATGTACAACAACAAGAAATCCATGACAAGGGGGTACACTCGACTCCTCAACTTCGGTTAAGCCAGCTCGTCATGTCTCGGTGTGGTGGATAACGAAGCCCAAATAAGACTGTCACTCCTACGGGTATGTTACATTTGGATTTACGACCAAACTGAATGCTCTTATTATGTGTGCCCAGGAATCAAGTTTCCACACATTCCATACAGTAAATGGATACAAAATAACCAATGTCATAATATATGATATTTATTACATGAAAAATGTCCTACAAAAGACTAAGTCGAACACTCAAAAACATAGCAGTTTAAAGACACCATAACTCCACAGGTAATTGACCGAGGGTAATCGCTCATCTAGAACTCCTTATCAAAGTACTCCAAATCTTCTTAAGCTTCTGAGTAGCAGTTTAGCAAGGTTGAGTACACTTATGGTTGGTACTCAGCAAGTGTGAGAAATAATTGATATGTAGGCTATGATAACAAGGATAAAGCTGTACTGAAGGTTAACTGCAGAAAAGCACCTACACTTAGACTCATTAATCCTAAGCATCCTATTTACTATGTGATATCAGCTCTAGACATGACAAAGTTAAAACACCTTGCCAATACTATAGGTTACACCACCTTTTCATCCATGGGTTACACCACCTAATCACAGTTACCAACTGTGATTGACCAACCAAACGTAACCAACCCAAACCATCCCAAAACCCACTAATCCTGTGAGAATTCTAGACCTCTCATAATCATGAGCATGACTGTCATGATAGTTCTACACTCCATAGAGGTTTGTACCCTGTACTCATGAGTATTGATTTCATCACCTTTCATCAACTAGAGAACATCCATGTTACCATGCCTGCTAAAGCACAACCACAATTCATTTGGTGTGAGACCTGGAGATCACTACAAGACTTTTCCATGACTTCCTTCAGCTTGTACATACCCACTGAGGTTTCATCGCTAGAGGAATTATACCATTCACCCCTACAGACCCCCTCTTGTACCTTGTGGTTCCAAGGAGTAACCCCCCTATTCACCACACATCTCACTCCCGATGATTCCGACGTATACCCTGCCTTCCTCGCACCACCATTTGGCACGCATATAACTGATCTCTACCACTGACTAGGTTAGGCCGCGCCCATACTTGGCTCATGATGGCACATGTTTATCCTGGGTGATCCTTCCAAGAATCGGTCCTCAATATGATTCAGGTGACATATCAAATCAGAGGACTACCGATAACCCCTAGACATAGTCTCAAACTATCGGTAAATCCCTGAACACAATTTCCAAACCGGTCACCCAAATCCTACCACCATGTTTCTACAAAAAGGTTATCCACCTTCCCTCATGTGTAATAGTTCAATTCGTCAAATTAAGATAAAAGACAAACCCAATTCCCAAAGCAATGATAAGCATGACCTAGCCAAATACACATCCCTTAACTAGGCCAACAAGGAATAATAAGGAAGGATAAACTGACACGAGATTCAATTTAAATGTATGCAACTATCTAAAGTGGAGAGAAAAAAAATATAAGATCAACATAGTTAAGGAACACTTGCCTCTTGCACCTTGTTGCTGCTCAAAGTCTTATTCTTCAAGATCCTGAAGATTGTCGAAGACGACGGTGTCTAAACAACAGTGACTAGAAACAAGCAATACAAGCAATAAATAAAACATTACACCAAACATGGCCTAAATACTAAACAAACAGCACTAAAATATTCTACTCATCGCTATGAACGTGTGAGCGCAAGAATCGCTTAAATCAGAGTTACATATAAAAAGTTATGAATGATTAAAGTTAACAGATCTAAAAATAAATAAGATTAAATAAGGTAGGGACCTAATTGTAATTAAAAAGTTAATTAGGGACCTAAATGTAAAATTACAGGGACTAAATAAGTTTAGTGGTGTTTTTGTAACATTCCAGGGGCTGATATTTAAATAAAATAATAGAGAGGGGTTTATATGTAAATGACAAAAGCTGTGGGTTTTTTGGAATTAAAGAATTATTTTTGTGTTGGAAAAGGTATATAAAAATAAAAAGAGGGCCTGCGTGTAAAATTGTTTTCAAAAATAAATTCTAGAATTATTTCTCTATAGAAAAAGGATCGAGAAAATAAATAATCAAAAGGACATGGACTAGATTGCAAAAGGTTTTCAGATTTCAAAACATGGGATTTATTTTTCTAAAGAGAAATCCATGGAATAGGTCCATGGACCGTGGACGAAGTCCACAGCGGCCGGCTCATGTAGTCTATGGATCTCATTAAACGTGGGTCATTGATCTCATGATCAAGGGCTGAGATTTAAAATAAACAAAAAGTTATTCTCGTTCTAATCCTAGACGTTGATTGGGGAACAAGCGACCGAGATTTAAAACGACAAACCATTTTCTCTCTTTCTAATCAGGGCCATCAGTAGAGGAATGGATTGTGGGGAATGTTGCTCACCGGCCATCAGTAGCACACGCTGGTCCAAGTAACGGTGCCATGGGCGACGATATTCGGCGCTCGCCAGGACGGGCTCTAGTGAAGGGTCCTCGATGGGGTTTAGATTAAAATAGAACATGGGCATCAGGGATCCTTATCAATGGTCTTGTAGGGATTGGAGCAACCTCGAAGAGGACTCACGATAGTGGGGTCTTTGCTCCGAAATTGGGCAACGGTGGCATCTCATTGTGGTGGACAGTCGACGTCAATCTCACAGCCTGGTTCCAAAAGTGGCGAACCGAAGCTTCCATACGTGTGCCCAGGATGTTCAAATCACACGTATGACCAATAGTAGGGTAAATAGTTCACAATATTATGATTACAACATCATCAGAGTATATCTCTTACAAAATGACCCTTGGGTCTGAAAAAGATTACAGAGCAAGCAACATTATAGCGTTATTCTAAGTGTGGCTTAAATGGCCTCCACAGGCAATGACCGGAGGAGGGACCTTCCTAGCTTTCTTCCTCTTGCTCGAATTGGCCATTGGGGCTCCATCCTACTACTTCATCTAGGCCAATGAAAGGCAAGCTTGAGTAGACTTATGGTTGCTACTCAGCAAGTGGGGGAAAATATGACATGTGGGCTTTTAGACAAGGAAAGCCTGACAGTGGTTTGACTTGCATAAAGTGGTGGTTGCATCCTATGCCAAGTTGCTATGACTAATAATGCCAAAAGCTCTTCTCCTCGAGACACGACATTGAACATACCATAGAGTCCACTATGGTAGCTCTACCTGAGCACAAGATTGACCGACTCTCAACATCCCAACCTTACCAATCCAGGTTACTCTAATCGTGTGAGGATCCATGCCGCTCATGACCGTGAGCATGACTATTATGATAGTTCTACACTCTACAAAGGTTGTACCCATTCCCCATGAGTCATGATTATCCTTGGTAGCAAGGCACCCGTTGATCCGACAGAATACCTTTACACACTTCTGGGGTGTGCGCTATGATATCACTACAAGGCTTTTCAATGGCTTAATAAAGTTTGTCGTGCACCTGCTGAGGTTTCACCAGAGGTGTGAGTCTAGACCACCAAGGGTCCCCTCTTGCGCAGTGTGGTTCTCAAGAGAGTCCACGCTACCCGTTCCACCGATTGGTAGGCCAAATTAGCCTCTACCACAGACTATGCCAAGTCGTACCCATGTAGGCTCATGGTTGCACTATTTTCATGGGTGGTCACTCCATGAACTAGTCCTCATATTTGGGTATGATGATGAACAACAGGCTTTCGGAGTCCATCGGACAAAACCCCAAACTGTCAGAGTCCACCGAACATAGTTCCAAAACCCGTCACCCAAATCCTTATTCTCCGTACTAATAGGGAACCAAGGTACTAGCATACTGGGTCACGACATGGATAAAATAAGGTACTAGTGTGCTACCCAAACCAAGACTAGATTCTTGTAGGGCTAAGCAGTTCTACCCAAAATACCCTAAACATTCTACTCTACGGGGTTACCAAGGAATAATCAATCAATGTTCTAGTAGTTCCTAGCATATGCCACGCAAACTTATTCCTATCATGCAATTTCTATATACTACAAAATAGACAGGAATATAATAGGTGCAAAGTCGATCAAGGACACTTACCTTGTTGCCCGCTAAGAAAAACCTCGGGTTCTTCAAAGACTTGCTTTTGGAAATCCTCGAAAAGCGGCTTTAGCACAGAATTTCCTTACGCAAAGCACATAATACACAAGTAAATACAATGCAGCAACCAATTTGCTATGTCTGAATGCAGGAATAGAAAGAGCAATGAATTCTAAGAATATGGGCGCAAGAATCACGGAAAACGGAGCTTTGGATCAAAAGATATGGCTCTGGAAGCTTTCAAGGGCAAAATGGTCTTTTTAGGAGGTTCTGAGGGTATTTGTGGAATTTTAGAGTGGTTGGAGGGTTTTGGCACAAAAGACAGGGGCTCTTGCGGAGTTTGGAAAATTTTCAGGGATTTTTGTGGATTTTTGGAGTGGTTTAGGTCTTAATCGTAAATAGTTTTCAAATCTGAGGGGTCCTTCTGAAATCTTTCTAGGCGCACAGGGGGCGCAGGTTGATTTACAACAAACACAGGGGCTTCTTTGCTAAATTTGTGGGAATTATAGGATTTTGGAATTATTTTAGATAGGTAAAATCCATGGACTGTGTCCACGGTGCGGTGGACCGAGTGGGTAGCGTGTCATTGGCGCAAGGTACGTCAGGCGCTGCGGTGCTCCGGAGCTTGCCAGTGGAGGTCGGAGAGGGAGAGGGCGATGAGGGGCTCACCAGAGCATGGTCGGCGGCAGAGAGGCAACATGACGGTGATGGAGGATGCCGATAGAAGCTTCACGCTGCGTGGGTGCTAGAGTGGAGGGGAGAGCACGAGAGGGGTGTGGAGAGGTGCGGTGGAGGCCGAGGCGGTGCTCACCATTTATAGGTGGCCTGGGGGTGCCGGGGAGGCGGTTACCAGAGCAGTAATGTCCACCATTAATGTTCTACGCCATTGATGGCTGGGCGGGGTTGTTAGCGGTTAAGGAGGGGGTTTGTGGCGGGGAAGTTAAAGCTTGTACCCGACATCTTGAGGCTCAAAGCTAGGCGGTGTGGGGTGGCCGAGAGCAGTGGGATTTAGTGGCGGCGCTGCCACTCTCAGCGGAGCGGGAGGAGGAAGAGAGGGCTGACAGGCGGGGTCCGCATGGCAGCGACACAAGAGAGGTAAGGCGCCACTGCCTGAATGCGCAAACCCGATGAGAAGGCGCCTTTTGGCGAATACGCTAAAGCCTCTCGGGCCAGCTGGGCCGAGTGGGGAGGCAGCGGCCTGCTGGGAGGAGCTGGCCGACACGGGCGAGCTGGGACGGTTCCTAGGGGAGATTTCAAATGGAAATTGATTTTTGAATTTCAAATAAATTTAGATTTTGGCAAGACTTTGAGAATTTCTACAAGGAGATTTAGAAGGAATTTGGATGTGAGGATTTTTCCTAAATTCTTCTAGGCTTCTCAAAGATTTTTAGAAAATATAATATACCATGCCATGAATGCAACCTTAGGCCAATTAAATTGTGAAATTCTTTTATTTAGGCTAAAATTTTAAAAATGCAACCTAATACACTTCTAGCTTGGCAAAATTTTATTATGCAAAAAGTGGGTGTTACAAACCTACCCCCATTAAAAGGAATCTCTCCCCCGAGATTTGGACACATTGGAAAAAAGCTCTAGGTAATCTGCTCGGAGTTCTTTTTCATGCTCCTTGGTTGCTTTGTCTTTGGTGTGGTGACTCCACTATATGTTGCACATCTTGATGACCTTACTGTGAGTCACTCGCTCTGTGGTATCCAAAATTCTAATTGGCCTCTCACTGTATGATAGATCTCCTCCTAGTTCCAGTTGTTCCACCAGTATCTGCTCTTCTGGAACTCGTAAGCACTTCTTGAGCTGAGATACGTGAAACACGTCATGTACATCTGATAGCTGTGGTGGTAGCTCAAGTTGATAAGCCACTTCTCCCATGCG
>VSTD030002918.1:0-11355 GCA_008808055.3 Sporobolus alterniflorus
GACCATCGACGTGTTTCTTTAGTTTTGATGCCTTATGATTTCAACAAATGTTTTGTAATGGCGTTGCTTGGATAGAGGGAAGAAAGGAACCTTTGACTGCTCTGGAGTCTGCTGTACTTGAATAAAGGAAAAGGTAGGATTGCCATTCATATTGCATTTTATTCATAATAATATGCAGCACAACGTGTTGTGCATTACTTTTCTTTTCGAGCGTGGACTTTCGTATTTCGAGCTTTTGCTCCGACGTGAAAATAATGCATGAGGGGAGGCAGTTAATGAAGCGATGACAATTTGTACAGAAAAATTAGCGGTGGTATTTCCTTCATTTTGACTACCAAAAGCACAGCAACATGCAGATCTCTGATAACTCTTCGGCATGCGTAGGGACCGGATGAAAATAATGCATGAGGGGAGGCAGTTAATGAAGCGATGACAATTTGTACAGAAAAATTAGCGGTGGTATTTCCTTCATTTTGACTACCAAAAGCACAGCAACATGCAGATCTCTGATAACTCTTCGGCATGCGTAGGGACCGGATTAAAAAAAAAGAACATTTGTATCATATTAGTTTCTTGACGAAGTAAACCAACCCGACCGACCAATTTACAAAAAATGGAAGAACCTGATGGACCCGAATCTCCCCGCATCTAACACCTCCTCCGGGACCGCGCCGGCGCCGACGAACGCGTCGTGGCACTCGGTGCTGCAGGGCGCCGGCGGCTTCTGCTCCACCACGGCCCCCGCGGGCCACGGGCACGTCGCCGACCGCTGCAGCACGGGCACCGCCTGCGTCTTGGTCTCGGGGGCCTTGGGCGCGCTGGACGAAGGCGAGCCGGCGCTGGCATTGGGAGGCGGGGACGGTTCTTGGGGCGCGGACGAGTCGAAGCAGATGGAGACGGCCTTCCCCGAGGCGGTCTGCAGCTGGAACTCCGAGGGGGAGAGCGGGAGGAAGGCGCTGTTGCACGAGTGCTCGTTGTAGTAGGTCACCGCGTACAATGGCGGGTCGCTGTGGTCCTTCTGCTGCACCTGCTTCGTCGCCGGGCAGTTCATGTTGTCCTTGTAGGTGCACCGGTAGTAATATCTGCAGGAAGGCGGGTGGGAAAGCGGATGAGAACTTGGAACTTGCATGAAGGCGAGTGGAATGATGAACAAGATCCATTTTTCATGTACTTTTCCCCCCATGATACTTGTCTCTGTTACGGTCGATTTGTTAAATTAGACGGGTAAAAACAGCCTGGGTTCTTATCATTTGCAGGTCAAGGCAGATGCGGATCTTTACAGAAACAGAGGAAAAGGAAAGAAGAAGTTTATGCGCGGACCTGGGGAAGTTGGTGTTGTTGATCTTCTTCTCGCCGTACTTCCTCCATTGGTGGCCGTCGTTGTGCGGCGCGAAGGTGTCCACCTTCCTCACGCGCTTCTCCTTCCTGCCAAAGTTCAATCCGTCAGAAACAAATCTCCAAAATCGAGACGGCGGAAGCAAAAGCACCACGACCAGGCAACCAACAGGAGCAGGTGGTACGGTACCTCGAATTCATGTGAGGCTGATGCGAGCTCGGCGCAGGAGACATTGTTCGTTCCTTCTTCCCGGCGTATGCAGAAATCAAGAATTGCAGACGGAGACGGAGAGAGAGAGAAGAGATAGGACAAAACGGCCGGACGGGGGGGAGGAGGAGAACTGGAGCTGGGCCGAACCACACCGCTTTTAATTCAGAGCGAAACTACCGTACTTGACCGGGCACCCAGAGATGAGAGAGAGAGCGTCCCGGCCTCCGGTCCATATAAAACTATTAAAAAAAGCCCTCGGAAGTCGAGACCGTGAACGATGCAAAGATTATCTTGGCATCCCGGCGTATCGCTGTCACGTGCCCCCGCGCACCGACGGGCGGGGGCGACTTTCGCAGCGCCTTCTTCTTCCGCCTCGGTTTTTTTTTCTCCTTCTTCGGCGCCCAGCTCTACGCCGCCGGAGCTGCGTACAGCTGCCCTCACTCGCTGTGCCACCCCCGTATTTGTTTACGCCCCTAATTGTACTTTCATCGATCTCGCAACTTGCCCTAAACAAATCTCTTATCTTTATTTTTCCGGCCGATCGGAGCTCGGGGGCTCTTTTCTATCAATCTGTTCATGAGTATGACTACTACTAGTCCAATAATACTGCATTAATATTTTGAAAACCAAATCTCATTCCAGAATGGTAGTTGAGGTGGCGACGGAAGATAAAAGCCAATAAACAAACACAGGGAAAAGAAAAGAAAACCAGTTGGGGCTTCACCAGATGGATGACACGAATCTAGAGCTCAGAATCCTCGGCCATAACGCATAGTCGTTGATATGTAGGTCCAGGGCTACATGTCAACAACCGTGGGACAGATGATTCGCGCCCCGAATCTAGAGGCAGGCTGGCAAGGAGCAGGAAAGGAACGTCTCGTTGCTTGGGAAGGCGGGCGATTGAGGTGACCCCGGCCTCGGTGTCCTCCGATTTGGGCCTTTTTTTTTTCTTTTTCCTTCTGTGCTTGCTTCCTTCCCCGACGGCGAAGATTGAGATTGTTTAGGACCTTGGCTCCCCTCCGGTATGAGATCACCTCCTTATGCGATGTTACCACCGCCGGCCCCCACTTGGGTCTTTACTTAAAACTTCTTTGCTTGTGGCGCGATCTGGATGGGGACGTGGATGCACACTACTTTAATTTAACTGTCTCGTTACAACGATAGGCACGGCACGGCACGCCACGCCAAGCCAAGGATATCTCTCTAGGTTGAAGCCAACCTACTACTGTAGTACAAGTTGTTTAAGAGAACAAAGCAACAAGAGGGGGAAATCGACGAGCTCCGAGATAAGATATACTAGTACAGATTAATGGACTGCGCCCAAGGCGAAATTGACAGCCGGGGAATTAATTAGACAGGACCGCACATGACAGCACGCATCTTAACTCCGAGTCCAGGCCAGCGAAGTCAGAAAAGAAAATTTGCCGCACCAGGATCACCTAGTTCATCGCGGCTCATCAGTACCCTGTCTGATTAGCAGAGGGTCTGACTTTCACGCACCCGATGAGCTAGCCCCGCCATTTGAATATCTGGGGGCAGTTGCATGGTCCTCCTCTTCGCTTCCCTTCTCGAGATTTACTACTGTATTTACAAACACGGAGGGCTCGAGAAGCAGAACTTTTTTATTAAAAAAAAACCGGAGCAGGACGGCAGCAGGTTTTTACTATAGGGCTCTTCTAGAAACAGGACGGTTATCGCCTCCGTGGGGCAGGAGGAGGGGGAAAGCATCCAGCAACGACCCCACACAGATCTTGGCTTATTCATTGACTTTGGACGTCACATAAATGTGCTTAGTTTATGTTTCTATGGCCGTCTGCTAATGCAGTTGGTTACCGACTAAACTATGGTCCAGGTAAAACAGGGGAAAACTAGCATACAAGTGTCTAGGCCAGAATAAACTACACGATTAACAACTCAGAGCCATGAGACCCGGAATTTTTTTTTAAAAAAAGGAAAAGTTCGACTCTGCGTCATGGATCCCATCGGATGGATTATCTGTACCAACGCCGGCGGTGCCTGTCCACACGCTCAAATCTCGCCAGATTTTTTCGTTATCAAATGGACGATATATATATATTGTTTGCACGAACATAATAGAGATGGTTAGATGTAAGAGAAAGGGGGGGCGAGGAAAAAGAAGTGCAAGTAGGACTACTTGAATTGGCGTGACTCGGTGAGAGGAACCGAAACCTAACATTGGAATCCCGTGGAGTATAAAGAAAAATTCTGGAATAATAACATCCAAGCTAGTGCTACCATTCGGTACTTACTGTGCTTAATTATCTCCCATCCGACAAACGACAAAGACAAGAAGAAACGTTATTTTTGCTGCCTTCATCTGCTTGCTTGCCAGCGATAAACACTCGTAGAAAATACCGCAGTTTTTGTGATGAGTCGCCGGCGGCGGCATTAGTTAGCTTTAGGTAGGGCAAGGACCAGACGGCGAGGCAATAACCTCTAAATTAGAAATTATTAAAAAAAAACATGATGAAAACTAATAATCTATATAAAATTAATTTTAACCCTATATTTAAACATGCTATATCATCATTGGTCCAAATGTCATGTACAGTAAACTCACATGTGGCTAGCAACCGACTAGCTAAATTCAGATAGTCAAAAATACGAAATGACGAGGCAGAAAAATAGGTAAGACTTTATTAGATAGTATATTTCTTATAAAATAGCTATATTTATCTTTACAAAATGATTTAGCTAACCTATTAAAGATGATCTAAGATCATAACCTTAGTGCTATTTGAAAACTTTATTTTTCGAAGCCGTGACCGAGTTTTTGTTTGCATAATAACGAAAACGATTTCTTGGTCCACTCAGTCTCTGCTTATCGGAAAAGCTCCATTTCCATTCATTAGTCTTTGTTAAAATTGACCTCACTCGCGCGCGCTCTCTCTCGATGGCTCGGTGCGCGCGGTCAGAATAGACGACGTGATTAGCTAGCTGGCTACTGCTGGAAGCCGGCCGAGCCCGGTACTTGTTCACCTGCAGTGGAGTATATTATAAGAAAAGAATGAAGAAAGACAATGACTCCGGGTTAGGCAGAGTCTTAGCTTAAGACGGCCATCAGCTGGGTCAAATCACCGTCTTTGAAAAAGACACGATCGTGGCGCGTAACTAATTAAGACGACGTCTAGTGTTGCTTATTGTTAAGTCTGACGCATCTTTCCTTTTCTGGGTTTTGTCGATGCCAAAATTGCAGCGGCGCTCTTTGTGTTTATCTAAGTGTCGGTAAAAGGCACGAGAGGCCAGGAGCCGATTGGAATCGTTGGAGCAGGAAGACTGTTGCGATAAGTCAGAGCTGAATCGTAGCCTTGAATTGAATGTCTGGATACCGCCGTGCTCTTTTCCTGTTGGCGCCCCTAGAGTAGAAGTCGAACCCATCCACAACCACAACTCGGCCAGATAGAGATAAGCACCGTGGACTAGTTGCTAATGTTATGAAACCTAATAGGAGTATGATTGAAAGACTCCGAGAGGCATAATCCTCCTGAATTTGGTATCTGCTATTTCTATCATGAATAAGACAATCTATATCTGTATATACATGGAGTACACACATTGGTGTAATTATACAGTTCATTGTTATATAAAGAAATGTTTCACTTATATTTATTGTCTACTTATTATTTGTTGTATTTGAGAGAGACGTAAAAAGAGATAATAAGTGACGATAACACAAATGTCTATCTAGGTTAAGGATCAAATGGCTACGATGGCCTATGGGGCTGGACGTAATCCTAGATAGAGTACCGATCAGGTACGTATTTATAGGAATTATAACAGAATCGAAAATCTACCGTATCTATGAGGTGGTTCTCCTGATTATATAAGTAGCAACCTGTAATTTATCAAGGGCATCAAATTTCATAACATAATACAACAAAAACTGGATGTAGGGTTATTACTCCACGAGAGGGTCTGAACCCGTCTAAAACTGTCGTGTTCATCCTTCAGATTGATCTTGCATCGTCGCGTTTCTCTCGATCTTTATCACAAATATCTGACGATGAGACATCAATAGAGGCGCGCCAGAAAGGGGGAAGCGCTCAAAATCCGTCTAGGAAGATCATGACACACTGGACGTTCAACGTCAAGTTCCCTTACGACATTCAATTCACCTTCGAGTCATTGACGTTTGCTGTGGGGGAAGATGTAAATTTCAAGGTGCTGCCCCTAGGGTCAGCATCAGAGCGCTTTGCATCGATATATGGAAAAGCTCCATGTTTTTTAGCTATCTCATCTACAATAGGCGGTGCCTACTCAGATCTGGATCCTTATATAGGGCCACATATCCGCATCGTCAAGCTCGTTTGGGGCATTTCGATCGTGATGTCCATCCTCCAGCCATCAGTTAGGGCATCGAGCTCATCTTCATTGGCAGCGTCCCCCGAACAAGATTCACTTGATGATTACACCGACATTGGGGGACGTACCTATGGGGACTCCGCTGAAGAGGGCCACCTCATCATCATGGTGGCCCCGGCTAGAGGACCTTTGCAGAACAGCTCCAGCCGATATCCCACCATTGGGAGATTAGAAGCGTTAGATGCTCGAACACCCAATGATGAAATGATCCAGAATCTAAACTCGGACTTCAACACCATTCGACTCCAGACTATCATGGAGTCCATTCAGCGGATGACACCTGAAGGCTCCCCCCTTGTTGCTCTAGCTCAACAAGGGGATGAGGCGGTGAACTTCATCATAGCGTAGTGATCGGTCGGCAACCCTTGAGGGGAACCATCCGTCGACAACCGATCAAACGATCAGGTAAAAAGAGCTCAAAGTGAAGCAACATCATCGGCAAGCGGCAACCGTCATCTAGCCGACAACGACGCACGTCAGTGGATTACTCAAAACCGCCACCTGTGAGAGTGCGATCGTGACCGCGAAGATCTCCGCAACATCATCAATGATCGGAGGCGTCTCAGGACGAGGTCACCGACCCCTCCACGATGTTCTCCAGTGAGAGATGTCACCCTATCAGGGAGGGACGGTTTCCATGCTCTGGCTCCATCGCTCAGGCAGTTTGTCTGGCCATTGAAATTCAAGGCCGAGCACATCGACAAGTATGACAAGTCCAGCAATCCCTAGGAGTTCATTCAGGTCTATCATACAATCATTGTGGTCGCAGGAGGAGATGATCAGGTAAAGGCCAACTATCTGCCCATGGCATTGTCCGACATGGCCAGATCATGGCTTATCATCCTGCACCTGGGACCAGCTATGTGCCATGTTCATCGGGAACTTCCATGATATGTACGAGCATCCATCTACTCCTGAGACTCTGAAGACCACCAGGAAAAAGCATGATGAGAGCCTCTGGGACAATGTGAAATATTTCTGCAATGCTAGGAATGTCATCCCATATATCTAGGACATCGAGAATATCAACGCCTTTCGTGATGGAGTCAGTGACATCAAGACTGTGGAGGAGATCACCATGAAGAAGCCCAAGATGGTGACCGATCTGCTCACGGTCACTAACACATGCATTGAGGCTTCTGAAGCCCGGGCTCAACTTCTTGAGTCTCATGGCAAGGCGCCCACAAAGAAGAAGCAGGACAACCGGGAAGCCAACATGACTAACCGAGGAGATTGCAAGGATTGCGGAGATCACGGATACTGTGGAAACTACCAGCAGCAGTCCTCGGATCAGAAAGAGAAGAGGTCTTTCCATCGCCCTGACGACACAGAGAAGTGGTTTGAGATCCATCGCACCTCAGGGCATGATTTGAAATAGTGCAAGACTTTTCTAGTTCGTAAGAAGATGCCACCACCAGCAGGACTGGTGGCCCAGGAACCCCGATGGGGTGAACATCGCTGGGCCGATCCTTCCGATGACGATGAGTAGATGGGAGAGATCAACGTGATCTTTAGAGGTAGCATGTCCATCGCCTCGAAGACGCAAAGGAAGAAGCTAGAGCGTGAGATCAGCCTGGCTCAGCACATCAAGCCCAGGAGAATGATAAGGTGGTCTAACGTAGATATCTCATTCAGCCCACAGGACCACCTAGATACAGAACTGCCTGATAGAAACTCATCATTCATGGGAAAGCTACCGATCGGGCGGCACAAGGTGGCCAAGACATTTTTCGACAACGGGGCCTCATTGAATCTTATCATGAGAAAAATTTTCATTGAGATGGGCTTCAATCAGAAAGACTTGACCCTTGTACAAGATATATTTCACGGGATCATCCCAGAGCAGTCGTCCGCACCTATCTCACACATTGTCTTGGAGGTGTCCTGTGGAATAGGGGACAACAAGCGCATGGAGGTGCTGATGTTTGAGGTGGCCAAATTCAACATTGAGTACAACTGCATCCTTGGGAGGCGTTTGCTCCTGAAGTTTATGGTGATTATCCACACTGCCTATGCCACATTGAAGATGCCTGGCCCCAAGGTTGTGATCACCATCAAGGCCGACCAGCATGATGACTTGGCATGTGAGAATGCCACATTGATGCATGTTGGGCGATTCAGCAAGAAAGCAGCTCAGGATCAGGCGGCAAAGGTGGCGAAGATGCACGGTGGGAGCACATCATTCAAGTCACCGATGCCCAAGCTGCCGATGATCGCCTCCCCCCGACCTCCGTCGACCAAGAAGGGCGCATATGGCACCTCAACGTCCAACTAGCAACCCACCGATCAGCCGGCAGATGGAAAGAAGAAGGAGGCTGATAACAAGGAAGTCCCAATCGACCCCAGCAACCAGGACAAAAAGCTTCGGATCAGCACAGACCTAGAGGCCAAATAGGAACTCACACTCATCACTTTTCTCTATGAAAATTTAGATGTCTTTGCATGACAGATATCAGATATGACTAGGATCCCTAGGGAGGTAATTGAGTATAAGTTAGGCATTGATCCATCGTATAAGCCGATCAAACAGAAAGAAAGAAGATACACACCAGAGAGGTGTGAGACCATATGGCAAGAAGTAAATAAATTACTTGAAGCTAGGTTCATCAGGCCAGTAGATTATCCAAATTAGCTAGCAAACTCTGTACTTACAAAAACATGATGGCTCCTGGTGCATGCGTATCGATTATACCAGTTTGAATAAAACATGTACTAAAGATGAGTATCCCATGTCTCATATTTGTAATATCGTCGATTTCACAGCGTCGTGTGAATTATTATCGTTTCTAGATGCCTATTCGGGCTATTATCAGATCAGCCTCGCCATTGATGATGAAGAAAAAACAGCGTTCATCACACCATTTGGGATATTCTGTTACACCAAGATGACATTTGGGCTAAAGAACGGGGGAGCAACTTATCAGAAGTGCATTCACATCATCTTGGAGTCTCAGATTAGGAGAATTGTCGAAGCTTATATTGATGATGTAGTACTGAAGTCAAAAAAGTGTGGAGATCTGCTTGACGACCTCAAAGAGACTTTCGACAATCTCTGTAAGTACAAGATGATGCTTAATCCTAAAAAATATGTGTTCGGTATATCATCAGAAAATCTGCTCAGCTATATGGTATCATCCCGGGGAATCGACACGAACCTGAAAAAGATGGAAGCCATCAAATAATTGCAATCACCTCGGACCTGAAAAGAAATTCAGAAGCTGGCGGGCATGATGGTAGCGCTCAACCAATTCATATCCAAGTTAGGCGAACTTGGTATGCCTTTCTACGAGCTACTATGAAAAGCAGATGGATTCCAGTGGGATGATCAAGCAGCAACAACTTTCATTGAGCTCAAGCAATACTTAAAGTCTTTGCCAATGTTGGTTCCACCAAAGCCCAAAGACGTGTTGCTATTATATGTTGTAGCTACCAACACCGTTGTAAGTACAATCATCACCGTTGAACAACCTGAAGCCACGACAGAAGTCAAATAGCAGCCTATGTACTTTGTCAGCGAGATCCTGAAGGACGCTCAAACAAGGTACTCGCAAGTTTAGAAGCTGCTCTATGCAGTCCTTATAATGAACAGGAAGCTCAAGCACTACTTCATGACCCATACTGTTCATGTCGTATCCGATCAACTATTGAAGCGTGTCCTGCAAAGCAAGGAAGCAATGGGGCGGATCGCACAATGAGCAGTTGAGATCGGTCAATATGATGTTGAATTCATCCCTCGACAGACGATCAAGTCTCAAGCAGTCCCGAACTTCATTGCGGAGTGGACCGATTCAGGTCTATGAGGCATCGATGAGCTACCTGATCATTGGGTGATGTATTTCGATGGATTCTACACTCTCAAAGGAGCAGGGGTTGGTGTCGTGCTCATTCCTGTCGAAGGTGATATCTTAAAGTGTGTTATTCGGCTTGAATTTTCAGCTACCAATAACATTACAGAGTACGAGGGGCTAGTCACAGATTTGCGACTAGCCAAAGATCTCGGCATTTGACGACTCCTTATCAGGGGAGATTCTCAGCTAGTAGCAAAGCAAGTTCAGAAATACTGTGACTGCAATAATGATAAGATGACTGAGTATTTAGTAGAAGTGTGCAGGATGGAGAAGTTCTTCGACGGGTTTGAAGTATGGTATGCCCTACATTTGGACAGCCGTGATACCGATCATGTAGCTTAGATTGCTTCCTCTAGAGCACCAACTCCGCCGGACGTTGTTATTGAAAAGTTAACTAAGCCTTCAATCAGGCCAGCAACAGAAGCTGTTGATGCAACAAAGCCATATCTGATGATTATCGACGAACCCGAGCAGGGGCTAGCATATGATAGGATGAGTCCGATCAAGATGTTCCTGGACAATCAGCCACCATCGAACGACAATGCCGAAGTTGAGCGTATCGCGTGCAAATCCAAGATGTATCACCTGATCGATAGGATACTATATCATCAAGGCGCAAATGACATGATGATGAAGTGTATCTCCAGAGAAGAAGGCATTTAATTGCTTCAGGATATTCATATTGGTGTATGCGGATCATACTCATCATGGTGCTCTATCATAGGCAAAGCCTTTAGGCACGGTTTCTACTGGCCTACAGCTAAGGATGACGCGATGGAGGTCATTACCAAATGCAAGGATTGTCAGTTCTTTCAGAAGCAAACAATAAAGCATGCAAATCCTCTTCGACCTATTGATCTTGCCTGACCCTTTGCAATCTAAGGAATCGGCATTATGAGCATCTTGCCCACGACACTAGGAGGCTTTAGATTCTTATTCGTCGTGATCGACACATTCACCAGGTGGATGAAAGCTATGCCAGTGGTGAATATTACGCAAAAAGCAGCGGTCAAGTTCCTGCAGAGCATCGTATATAGGTTCGGCATACCCAGATTGGCTCTGATAGATAACAGAATTCAATTCAAATGAGCAAAATGTATAAGATGCTGCTCGGATTTTGGTATCCACCATCAACAACACATCCACAGATGAACGGGCAAGTCGAGCGAGCAAACAGACTTATTCTGCAAGGGATGAAGGCAACAATGTTCCATGACCTAGAAGCAAGAGGTAGAAACTGGTATCAGGAGCTACCCTCAGTGCTATGGGCTCTCCGTACCAATATCAACAGAGTGACCAGAGATACTCCTTTCAATTTGGTCTATGGAGCGGATGTAGTGCTGCCACCAGAAATCTATCTTGAGTCAACAAGTGTGTCACACTTTAATGCAGAAGATCAGGCAGAGGCAAGGGAGTTTGACTCCAATCTATTAGAAAAAAGGCGCAATACAGCATTGGCTAATGTGCGGAAATATCATGAATCCCTGAAGTGATAGTACAATAAGAGTGTTGTCCAAAGAGAGCTCAACACCGATGACTTAGTATTAAAAAAAGACATCCGTACAAAAGGCAAGCACG
>VSTD030002919.1:0-11354 GCA_008808055.3 Sporobolus alterniflorus
CCTTTTCTTAATTAATCTATTAATACTAATTACCTATTTAATCTATTAACTTCAAACCCTCATAACTTCTTAACCACAGCTCCGATTTAGTTGATTCTTGTGCTCACGTGTTCGTAGAAATGAGTCGCATCTTTTGGTACTATTTGTTTAGTTATTACAAACTGTTTGTTGTACTATTTATTTATTTGCTTGTGTTGCTTGTTTTTTATCGCTACCATTAGGCGTCGAAGACTTCGAGAATCTCCAGGAGCTCAACGTTCAAGACTTTGAGTAGCAACTAGCGGGAGAGCAAGGCAAGTGACTGTTGACCATATTGATCCTATGTGTTCTCTTTTTCTCTCTCTAGTATACACATTGGCATGCATGCTTTAATACTGTACCTAAGCCTCATACTTAGAATTTGGGTTCAAACTTGGTTAGTTATGCTTAGCCATGCAGTCATGAATGTCATACAAGTCATTCCATCCTTTGTAATGTTGAGTTTGGCTTGTGTCTTTGTGAGAGATGGTCTCCCATCCATCGAGATGTGATTTGACCGTGGTGAGGATCAATGTTGTGGTCTGAGCAGGGTTAGAATGGTGGAGATGGATGGATTCCGTCAGGTGATGGGGTTTGTCATTCTCAAATCTGGTAAGGACGAAATCTAAGGAGTAGACACCCCAAGACAACTTGTGCCACCACGTGTCTGGTATGAAACGGCTTGCTTACTAATTAGGTATGCTATAGGTTGTGTGTCATGCTCGGTTGAGTGGGGATGGCTCCTATCTTTGTGGTCAGTCTTTGTGACATTCTTTGTGAACTGCCTGGAGCACATGGTGCAAGAGGGGCCGCTTTGTGCAGGAAACCTTAGCACTGCAAGCGGGGACCATTTGTCGGGAAAACATAGCAAAGCATGACGTACTCCTGTAGTAGACCTTTGTAACGACATGTAGTGATCTCTGGGCCATAAACCAAAGGAAGTGTAATACTGGCAAAAAGGAGGTTTCTATAGTCGCTTAGCTACCAATGAAATCACTACTCATGGGTACAGGGTGTTACCTTTGCAAAGTGTACAACTATCATGATAGCCGAGCTTGCGGTTACATGTAGTCTAGGATCCTCTTTTGATTAGATGATTTTGGATGGGAAATGGGGAGGTATTGGGCTAAGCCTTTGTGAAATCTTTGTGATTACTTTCTGCTTTTGTGGGCATACTTTGTGATATACTTAAATACCACCTAATTGGGGTAGTGTTAACCTATAACTTTAACTTTGGAAAGTAGGAGCTAATAAATCTTGAGTCAAGTATAGGTGCATTTCTGCTTACAGCCTTATGCCTTATTTACCTTGTCATTACCTTTACATTTCATTTATTTACTGCACTTGCTGAGTACCAACCATAAGTGTACTCAACCTTGCTATTTTCCCCTGCTACTCGAACCTGCTGCTCAGAAGGAGAAGAGGGATTGGAATTCTTCGATGAGGAGTTCTAGGCTACGTGTTGCCCCGGTTGCCATTACTGTGGTGTTATGGAGTCTTCCACTATTCTGTTTTGTTGAGAGTCATCTTAGTCTTTAAAGACATTATTTATGTAATAATTATACCTTATATTCATGACAATTGGTTATCTGTGAGCACTTTTGGCCGTATGTGTGGAACAATTGATCCTAGGTCATGCATATGATGAGTACATGGTTTTGGAATAAAAACCAGGTATTTCATAGGGTGATGAAAGATGTGGTACTCCAAGCACATTTTACTCCCCTCTGTTGTTGTGGTTATCTGAACCACACCCTTGCACTGCAAATTCTGTACCATCTGTCACTGTAGGATCTTGGTTGATGCTAAAAGTGGCTGCATATCAATGTCGGATGCTCCATCCAATAGAAAAATGTTTAATCCCACTCTTGGATCATAACAAACCATCTGGAATGAAAAATCTTGCAAGCAACAACAGATTGTTTTAGAATCAGGATAAATCCGGATATAGTTGATGTCTTCCTCAACAATTGTTGACCAATTTCTGTTGATTATAGCAGATAGTTCGAGGAGGTTCTCTTTGGAAGCCATGAATTCCTCTAGGTCTGGTCCAGCAGGGTCGAATTTGAGACCCTTTAAGTCATAGGTTGGAGCCTTTGACGAGTTCCCAATGTCGTCATTGAAGCAATCTTCATCGATTGACAAGGGAAATGGAGTGGGGTCTTCAATTTCATTTTCTGAGCCTATTGCTTGTGTAGTGAGTTGAAGCAATTCTTCCTTTACTAGTGAGGCTGAGATATCTGAGGTGTCCAGATAAGTGATTATCGGCTCATCCTCAGAAATTAGCGGAGCTTTGATTTGCAGATCTTCAAGCGGAGTGACTAAAAGGATTCTGTCCAAGATCGGCCTTCCCTCTTCAACCGTGCAATGAACAAAGACTCCCCCTGAAGTCATATCTAGATATTTAGTGGATTCTGTACCCAACCCATGCACAAAATGCTGCATAAACATAGCATTTGGATTAGATAACTCTGGACCCGACAAAGCAAGTTGATTGTATATGGACCAGGCTGCTCCCAAACTCTCTCCTTCCATTTGAGCAAAATTAAGAACTTCATTGTGAAGGTCAACAATCTTGGACAACGGGAAGAAGGCAAAACAGAACTGTTCTTTTAAGATAACCCAACTGCCATGACAACTACCGACATGGAGCTTGTACCACTATTTTGTCCATCCCGTTAGTGAGAACGGAAAGGCTTTCCATTTGAATGTCCCATGATTCATTCCTGGTATCATTAGTGTGGCACATATCTCCTCAAAATCGTGCAGATACTTGTATGAATTTTTATCCAAACCTCCAGCAAAATTCAACTCTCTGACCAAGGATATGAAATTTGGGCGAATCTCATACCCCTCAGCTTTGATAAGGTGTGATAAAGTAGCTGGCCCCAGATACTTCCCCTCTAGAGCTGAAAAGCTATAGATTGGGGTGCAAACCATATCTATTCTACTACAATTAATTTTTTATATTTTTTACATATAAAAGACGGATCAAGATAAAGATACTAATCTAGCACAATTGTCCCTGGCAACGACGCCAGAAAGCTTGTTGGCGGTCCTTAAGCCAAACAGAATAATCCGTAACCGTACGGATGCCAATTGTAGTAGCTTTCACCTAAGACTATTCCTAGGGTTATCGAATCCAAGGGAGAGAGGCAGAACAGCACTATATCTATACCGCTTGATAACTTTGGTGAAAGAAAAGCTCAATTTAACCTAGAGATGAGTAGGACAACTCAAATGCAATTGTATAAATGCATACACGTACTTTAGATTTTGGGACTATCTTGAAGGATAGACTTAGGCTGCCTGATCGACCCATAGCACAGCAAGGAATCCACACAAGGGGCTATAGTGAAGTCAGGTAGGGAGGGGCCCACCGTACCGATCTAGCTACATGGTGGATTATGAAGCCCTAACCGGACTATCGCTCCTATGGGTACCACAATAGTCCGTATGGCCGAGGGAGCCATGTGCATAGACAATGCCTCCGACACCACATCGACTGCACTATCCCGGATCTTCCACCTGATCAAAATGGTTAACCTCCGAGGGATCAAGTAATACTCACCACACCAAGTCCCACTATACTCGATTGATCCTCAAACACGGGACCGTGTATACGACAAGACAAACACCAATTCTACTATACGGTATGTAAATGCACAAATAACATAAGAAAAGGAAATGAATGACTTACTATGCTTGGTAAATCACCCACTCTGAGGTAATTACACGAGTATCCTGACAAGCCAGAATCCCGATACACTAGAGGGACTCGAGAGTCAGCTCTCTGTTGGAATTCACAGAGCTTCCGCCCTCGACCAAACCAGAGCTCAGAAAACTCGGTCAAACTCAAATGGATTCCAGTAGAGCTTCCGCACTCGAGCTACTCCAAGGACACCCAATAAGCTGGGAAGTCCTCTGGCCCTCAGAACCTCGCCTCTATCTCTACTCTACAAGAATGAACTTGGGAGCACTATACGGGGCTGAACCTCACTCTCTTCACACTTTCTGCTGGGGGGAGCACCATGGTATTTATAGGAGTAAGGCGGTGCTGTGGCTGAAGATTGGGCACGTGGGGTCCACTTGATAGGCCGGCCGGCCATGCAACTTAGCCGAACGGCCAAGTTTCCTCCATGCACCACCTTTGGGCATTGGATTCCTTTAGCACCGCCTCTCCTGGACACGTAGACAAAATAGTTTCTAGAAATGTGCCAACACATGGCCGGCCCGCCAAGGTGATGTGGCCGACCAAGGTGATGTAGCCGGCGTGCCACACCATGGCTCGATTGAGCCTGTGCTTTGTACCACGTCATTTTCTTGTGTCATATTGTCTGTGACTATGCCTTATTTTAGACATAATGAAGTTATGCATGGATTTTGGTCCATATGGTGCTTTTCCGTCATCTGATGTTCCTGAAATGGTAGATCAACAAAACTCGTGGAACTCGTTAGCAATAGGCACCTATCTTCTATATCTTGAATGAAATGTAGGTATGTTGGCAGTAAATATATGCATTTTATGACCGCCAATAGCATGCAAACCTGTGTGCTCTGCATGAACTCCAAAGTCGTGTTAGGGCAGATTGAAAAAGAATGCATCACAAGGGAGCCAACCTTAGGGAAATACCTAGCTCTAGTCCATCACATGGAGAGCTATTTCAAAGGATTCACGGTGGAATACGTCGAGCACAAAAAAATGCCGAAGCTGATGATCTTGTGAAAGCTGCAGCCCACAATGCCCCAATGCCTGATGACGTATTTTTTCAAGTGATTGAAGATGCCTCAGTCAAAACAATCCTGCCAGAACCTAGGCTCATAAACATCATTAAGGGAGAAGATTGGAGAGCTCCAATAGTGGAATACCTCCACAATTATTACGATCCAGACAATACAAATGAGCAAATCATAATGAAGCAGTGTGCGAAAGATTTCCAGATCATCAACAATGAGCTATATAAGACCTCTGTCTCAGTCCCCCCTACTCCAGTGCATCAGGAAAGTCAAAGGCCAAGACATACTCCAAGAAGTATACGCAGGAATTTGCAGAGGACACATCGGTGCTCGTGTGCTCGCAACCAAGGTCCCGCGGCAAGGATTTTATTGGCCATGAATGATTGATGATGCAGCAAGACTAGTATCAACTAGCGAAGCTTGTCAGAAATTTTCACATCGATCCACAACCCCCTCGCTGCCTTCACAGTTGATAGCTCCATTGTCACCCCTACAGTGCTGGGGCATCGATATCATTGGCAAACTCACACCTACACATCGGCAAATTTACTAAGTGGGTTGAAGCAAAGTCCGTAACTAATATAAGCTCTGCAACTATCCAAAAAAATTTCTAGCGGAAGCAATATTGCTGGAGGAAGTCAAGCACAAGAATCCACGCACAACAGCGAAGGAACCTCCGTGCTCTAGCGAGACTGAGGAAAAGGATTTGGTCAAAACAAATAGGCTCAAGGCGATAGCCAATCTGCAGAAGTAACAAGATCAGACAAGATCCTAGAGGGACCCGAAGGTCAAGAAAAGAGATTTTGATGTTGGTGACTTAGTTCTTTTGTGGAGCCCTCGCACAGAGAGCTCCGGCAAGCTCAAGTCAAAGTGGGAGGGGCCATACCTGATCATCAAAAAGACAAGACTTGGGGCTTTTTGCCTCACAGATCCTCAATGACCGAAGCTAGAGCACTCATGGAATGCAGATAATCTCCGTCGCTTTTACGTCTAACTCACTTGTAAGGCGCGGGCCTCGCAACATATAAGGGAGCCCCCATCATGAAATTCCAGCATTAGCACATAGCCTCCCAGGGCCCGCACTCTTTTCCTCATAAGGAAGCCCATGAGAGCATGAGCTTTTTAACAAGGCGGAGCCCATTGTACCCCAAAGCAGCAACATAAGCTTCCCCCCCCCCCCCCCCCAACAAAAACTAATAGCCATCATCGAAATCGCTAGCAACGCTAGCTCTGTATTCAACAAAAGTTGTTACGCCAGGTAAGCCAAAGCCATGAATGGCGGCACGCTTGTAAACGACATTCATTGGCTCCAAACAAAGATCTCCGATGAAAAAAAGGCAACCCCAAAACGCAGGAGGCTCAAAACAATGACCGCCGAAGAAAAAAGAGGCAACCCCAAAATGTAAGGGGCTCAAAATAAAGACCTCTGATGAAGAAAGAGGCAACCCGAAAACGCAAGGGGTTCCATACAAAGACCTCCAATGAAAAAAGAGGCAACCCTAAAACGCAAGGGGCTCCAAACAGAGACCTCCGATGAAACAAGAGGCAACTCCAAAACGTAAGGGGCTCCAAACAGAGACCTCTGATGAAAAAAGAGACAGCCCCAAAATTCACGGGGCTCAAAACAAGGACATTTGATAAAAAAAAGAGGCAACCCCAAAATGCACGGGGCTCAAAATAAAGACCTCCAATAAAGAAAGAGTCAACCCTAAAATAAAAGGGGCTCCAAGTAAATACCTTCGAGGGAAAAGGAAGCAACCACAAGATGCAAGGGACTCACGACAAATTTTCGACACAAATCGCATGAAGGTGACTCCTTAAACCGAAAATTGAAAAGCCATTAGTTGGTTGCAGTCAGCTTCGCCAATCTAACACTTGAGGGCGAGGGTTGTGTGTTTCGGTCATTTCAAACACAACGTGTTGTTGCAAAGTGCACAAAGGCGACTCCTTAAACCAAAAAGTGAAAAGTCGTTAGTTCATCGAAGTTAGCTTTGCCAATCTAACGCTTGAAGGCAAGGGTGATGCTTTTCGGTCATTTCAAACGGAGTGTGTTGTTACAAATGGCACGAATGTGACTCCTTAAACCAAAAGGTGAAAATCCATTAGTTCACCGAAGTCAGCTTCACCAATGTAACGCTTGAAGGCGAGGGTGATGCTTTTCGGTCATTTCAAATGCAGCATGTTTTTACATATCACACGAAGGTGACTCCTTAAACCAAAAAGTGAAAAGACGTTAGTCTGCCAAAGTTAGCTTCGCCAATCTAATGCTTGAAAGCAAGGGTGATGCTTTTCGGTTGTTTCAAGCACATCGCGCAAACATTTCAGAGCGGAGACAACACGCTGGAACAGCAATCAAAAGGACAGGATAACCAAGCAACACACCATCATCATGGCGAAACAGGCGTGAACAGCAAATCAAAAGCGACATTTTATCCCGCTTCACCTTCGTTCAAAGGCTCATGTTTTACAAGAAATCCCATACATATAAGCTCCTCCAGCATAATCTCCCACTCGCTGCGGTCCATACCGGTCGAGGGCGAATACTATCTATCTACAAAGGAGTGATTCATCCGGGGGGAGATAGCCCCATCGGCATTTGCTAAAATTCGTGCGACATACAATGAGCTCAAAACCCTTTGAGCTTCAGGCAAACTATCAACGCCCGACTGCCCATCGTGCGACAGCTCGAGTAAGAACACGAAGCTTGGTCTCCCCCGTGATTTTGTGCCACAGTCATGGAAGTATCCCCTAGGCTTGTTTCATCCAGCTGGTCAATCTTAGGCCAAAGCTCACCGATACTCACACTTGCCGATCGATCCACCGCAGGACCTACATTTCCACCAGGATGGGAACCAGCCTTTGAAGAAAAAAGAGACAAACCATATGAACTCGATGACAAGTCACTTAAATCACCACGAGGGGTGTACAAAATAATAATATCTGAAGCATGTGAAGGACCGAAGCAGCACGGACCTTGCATAGGCCAAACATAAGATTCAAAATAGGTCAACAAAATACCTTGACAAGCTAAGCACATTGACCCCGATCACACCTCGTGTGCTACATTCTCAGTTTCGGTGAGGTCACCTCTTGCGGAGCCTGCCAACCTCTGCCACTATTAGCCTCAGTAGCCGGAGCCTCACCCCCGCCATCATCCTCTTCCTGCACCAAATCACGACTAGAAGTAGACAGCAACGAATTAAAAAGGCCAGCTCAGAATCAAAGAATTTCACCTCCGGCCTGACATGAGAAACTTCAGTAACATACGGTACCCCATAACAGGACCACCATTTCATTACGATATGAGCCGATATTTTCAGGATGTCCACAGGCACATTGTCGAAGATGGAAGCATCGCAAGCAGTCATGATAGCTTCCAGCCCAGCCACATGAAAGCAACACATGTGTTCCTGTAGCATCTTTAGGACACAGATGAGACAATACACCAAGAGATTTTTATTTGCCTTAGCAATCGCATCCGGTAGCGCTTGAATTTCTTGGGTAAACCACGTCGTGATCACGCCAATGGCACTGCCCTTTTCAGGATATGGTAGACACCTCACGCCGATCTCGTTCATAGCACCCTCCAACTCGGCGCGGAGGTCATGCAGCTTTCTGCGATGACTGGTCTGATAGTTGTGAAACTTTTTCTCTGTTGCCGCCAGTCTGGCCTCATTATCGGCCGCAATCATGGTTTTCTCCTGTTCAAGTGTGTCCATACCAGCATGCATCTTTGCGCATTCCTGCTCCATAGCAGTCCGACTTGTAGACAGCGTGTCCCAAGCTAATTCAGCCACGGCCAGAGCTCAGCGAGCTTGTTCGAGCTCCGAACGCAAACTAGCATTGGTAGCTTCAACCGCCATGGCCCATGCCGCCAGTGTCACATGACTGCGGGCATGGACCTTCATCAAATCAAGAGCCTAAGAAAAAGACAGCCAGTTAACAAAATAAGACAACAATTCCAGACCATAATTAAGTGTCCATTTACATGTGGGAGGCATCAAACAATCTGTTCTTCAAATACGGTCGAGGGTTCCCCTTGCGTTATCATGCGAAGTCCCGTGTCAACACCCACATCATCACGAACACCGATACACCCGCATGTTAAGCCCATAGTAAACACTAGCGGTTTACAAAATCCACAAAAATGAAGATAACTGAGAAATCAAGTGGTCAGTTCCTTGGTTTGATTGTGATGAGTCATTGACTTGGTGAGGTTTGAATTCGAATCTGAGACAGTTTTGTTTGTTTTACCTTTATCTTTGTTTTATTTGAATAATCGTGTTTGCTTGTCTCGTGGTGTGTAGGTGGCAGGTGCGGCGTGGTGTGGCGTGCAGTGACGAGGATCGTGGTAGGAGTAGGAGACCTGATGCAGAGGACCGGGGATGGTCGCATAGATTGGGTACTCGGTGGCCGGGCGATTGAGAGGTTGGGTGATATCATGTGCGGTCTGCGCCGTGCATATAGAGACGAGGAGAGCGGGTTTCTTGGTTGAGCCTCAAAACCAAGTTGGTGGAGGGTTTCTCGGTTTGGGCCTCAAAACCGGTAGCTACGGTTTGGTGACGGTTTCTTAGTTTGAGCCTCAAAACCAAGCAAGCTTCAGTTTGTCGGTTGCGCCATGAAACCAATGGGAGAATGTGATGGCGTGGGACACACGTTGAGATCTAACAGTTTGCTTCACATGGAAGCAAGTCTGGCTCGGGTTTTCTAGTCTGGCCTCAACACTGGCAAGGACGCAACGACGGGTGGCGCATGTGGCACCATTGCGGAAGTTACGTCGGAGTCAAGTTGAAGATGGACGGATCGATATGACGGGCTGCGTCGGACCCTGCTACACTTACTTTACCATTTTCATTCTATTAGGTCATAGGGGCATTATAGTCATTTAGTCTTTTACTTGTGCTTATAAATAAGACTCTAGAGGGATGAGACTCCTTGCTTATGAGTGTATCATGAACTAGTTCTTCAATTCTAATAATTATATGAGGGAGGAAGGACGGTGACCTCCGTGACTGGATGTAAACCTTGTTTAGTTGTTATGGAGCAAATTTCTGTTTTTTTGTTCTTGGTTTTCATCTACTGTGTGCTTACATTTTGCTGCTCCCAGATCTGAGTATTTTCTAGCGCCGGTCTTGTGTCGAAGAAGGTTTGGTCCCGTGAAATCTGACCGTGTCCAGTTCTCGTGTTGGATTTTTCCTCGCTGCTGGTTGCACGTCAAGATCTGGAGACAACCGGTGCTTCGTTGGCCGCGTTCAGGGAATCGATTTCCCATATCGTTTCTCCTGGACGGAGTCCTTCCCGCACTGTGGAGTCCATCTGTGCAGCTCATTTCTCACGGGCTCGCGCTCGTTTTTCCGCGAAGAGCAGCACAGGTGCTGGGATTTCTTCAGTGGAGGTTGATTTTCTGCTTGCCGTTTGTTTCTTGCTGTCCACCATCGCCGCGCATGCCAGGGGTACAGATTGTGGGAGACCGTGTTGTGCGTGCCTTGCTCCCGGTTTCTTCCTGTTATCCCATGGTTAGCCTTCTCTTCGTTGCTGCCGTGCGACACGTGATTTTATCTGTGACTCTCTCCGCCCAAGCGCGCAGGGTCAGGTCTTCCTTGCTGCCATGCTGCCCTCGTAGCTCACGGGAGTCTCTTGGTTGTAAGTCTTGGTTTTTCGTGCTGGTGAACACCAATTGTTTGACAAATTGACCGCAAGATAGTAGAAGTTATGTCGTTCTTTCGATTGTGTGTGGATTGTTGCAAGATGATGTCGGTATTATTTTTGAGTTACCGGATCAAAAAGCTCGAGGTTTTTGATTTCAAATTGCTCTCACGTGGCGGTTCCTTAAATACGCCTGCAAGATGTTCAGTGAAATAACTGTGAGGACTTGAGTTGTCTTTTGATTCGTTTTTGGCCATCGTTGTCTCGCACATGTCTTGGCTTGCATCAATTATTGTCTTCCGCTTTGTTTTCGTAGTTCGTAATCCGGTTCTGAGGGCCGATAGCTTTTCTATGACTATTCAGTCTTGGTCGAGTTAGAAGAGAGATGTGCTGGGTCGATTTTGGGATATACGCCGAGTTTCCTTGATAAATTTTGATTGGCTCTCATTCACCCCCCCTCTGGTCGCCTTCTCCATTCCTTTAATAACAAACTGCCAGTGGACAATGACAACAATACTCCAGCTGCAACCACGCGAGCCTCAGCATCAGCAGGTGTCCCTTGGGCATTCTACTCACCTTCGGCCACTAGTACAAGCGAAGGCCCCAGTGTAGTCGGTGAATTTGACAATGGCGTAGGTGAATGCAAGATTGACTCTGAGTTGGAGCCACCGCCAATATGAGCTTGACTCCGATGGCAAGTGTCACACCCCAAAATTTTGAATTTTGGAATGTGACTAAAATTCACTAAATTTTAAACCTTTTTCTTAATAGATTAAAAATTTCCTTTTAGATTGTTCTAGAGAATTTATTTTATTACGTAAAAGATTATTTTCTAAGTTATTAAATTAATTTAGTCTTTTATATATTTGTTTGATACATTCATGTTGCCATGCATTTTTTCTGTTGTATTGATGCGTGCTCTAGTTTTGAATTCGAGTAGAAATCATTCAAGC
>VSTD030002920.1:0-11354 GCA_008808055.3 Sporobolus alterniflorus
CCAAACGAGGCCTTATGGTTGTTGATTGCTGGGGGTGCTACCAGCTACAACCGATCATGTTGCCTTCGGCAGCAGTGGCGCATCCTCAAATGTACATAATGGTAATTTGCGTGGTTTCAGCGAAGGGCCACTCCATGGATTCCCTTTCTTCCTTAAGTTCTCCAACCAAACATCGATAATCCGACTTGATAATGAAAGCTTAGATGAGTTCTTTACTTGTCTGGATGACAGTGACTGTGAAACAAGCTCCTCCTCCACTTGCCGGATCTGATCAACTGGAAAACCGGGTTGCATGGCTTCTCAGATCAGCACCGGCGACGATGTGCTGTCTTCCTCCACTGAGTCATCTCTGAGTCCCCATCATCTACTCCCATTGCCAAAAATCTAGACCAAGAGCCTGGCTCAACACCATGGACTGAATCCAGTCACCGACGCGAAGCACCGGTCATCGTAGTGATCTCCACCGCCATGGCCATCCGTTCTCGATCTAAAATCTTCATTGTAGCCTCCTCTTCCTTGTTAACAATGGTCCTCTCCGATGGCACCGTGGGCACCAATGTTAGACACCAGATCCAGAGGGCCTTCGGAGACATCGCCGTCCGGTTGCCCGGTCGGCGGATGCTCATGAATGATGAGGATGCCCTGCCTTGAAGTCGCCTCTGGTATGTCAACCCTAAGAAATTTGCACCTTGCATGACTACGGTCACTAATCAACAAGACCACATCGATCAATGTGATCTCCACCCACGCATCATTTTTATAGCCAGAGCTAGAAGTTCAATGTTGTGGGCGGAGGTACCCCACATAGAAGGTATGTGAAAGTATGGATTGTCTTCCGTTAAGTATTGTCAGTTCATAACACTTACGTTTGTTGCAGGTTTGCTTTAGGAGACGGAGTTGTGGATCATGGGAGTTATGCCCGACAATGACATACTTCCTCCACTTCCTCATCTAGTACGTCTCGCCAGAGCTGCGACATTGAAACAAAGGACAGATTGAGACATCAGAATGAATTGATTCAAACCCTGACGCAAAGCCATCAACACATGTGCTCGATGATGCAGGTCATAATCTCAACATCTACAATTTGTGCAATTTAAAAAATTGTGTAACTGGATAACTAATTATTAATGTAATTCATGCAGTATGGCTGGTCTCCATATAGTCTGCCACCACAGTTTCCTCATCCCACTACACCAGGTGATCCATCGACCCCACACCCTAACGCATCACATGTAAACTTGTCTTTGTTATTCAAGTCAGAATTCAAATTCTTAACCATGAGTCAATCTTTCCTATTACAGAGTTCCTAGACTAACCATCCACCCGTGATGCCGTGTGGATGATCTCCAGTAGTCGGGCATCCTTCCACGTGGCCACCACCACCTCCAACTGGATTCTGGTTGCCGCTGACTCAAGGTCTAGATTTTTGGCACATGTCGCCTCCGAGTTAGACTTCCAACACTCCTCCCCCATAGCCGGGCCAGGCATACAGGTCGCCACTGATGTCCTGGGCACCTCCACCTAGAGGGCAAGAGTTGTCCTAGGGAATGCCTCCGTGGATGGCACCGCAATGACCTCCTTCTTCGGTAACAACAGTAAGACATGTATTTGTGTGTTTCTAGACATATATAGAAATTTTAGCCCAGGCCGACCGACTTTGAGACTTATATGCAACACTAGGCAAATTCATCAAAATGTAGATGACTTGTTATTTTTATATAAATCTAGGCTTCATAAGCATAATTGAGTACTTCACATTTCTAACACGTGCATTTATATGTCTTGAAGCAGTCAAGCTCGCATCATAGTGTCGGGGAGGGAGATGACTTCACCGAGACGGTCTTGAACACAAACGCAGAAGGATCCAATGGCGGCGACAACATTGAATGAATTGTGATGAATTGTGATGAATTTTGATCGATTGTGATGTTTTATGATGAATTTTGGTGTATTGTGGCATATTGAATGAAATATACAGTTATTTTATATGTTATCTATTTTGGAGGTTCCCCGTCCGGGGTGGCAACTAAAATAGGCAATATTTAAAAAAACTTAAACTAAGTTCATCAGTTAACCGACGAACTTATCTGCCCACGAGGCTAGTAAATTCGTCGATTAACCGACGAATGTAGTCGCCACGTGGATGCCACGGTGCAGTCCCACGTGCGGCCCCATAGTTTGTCAGTTGATCGATGAACCTATTGGCCACGGCGTGGCTGCCACGGCCACCCACTAATACATTCGTCGATGACATGTCACCGATCAATGTAAGCCTATATATATAGGGCGCCGCTATTCATCACCTACGGTGATGGATCAGGAGTCCATCACCTGGACCCAACCATCCAACCACTGAGTGAGTCAAGCGACCATGCGCACCCCCACGCACCCTCCCACGCTCGCACCCCATGTGCGCCCGCCCGCGCTCGCACCCCGCGCGTGACTGAGCTGTGTGCGCGCCCCCTCACTCGAGCCTCAAGCCATCTCCTACCCGCGTGCCTCCCCGACCAAGCCGCCCCGCGCGACCGCGCCTCCGCTTAGTCATTTTGTCCCGCGTAATGTAGCAACGAGGAATGACTGAACACTTTAGCAAATGAGGAATGACTAAACACTTTAGCAAATGAGGAATGGCCAAGAACTGTAGCACCGAGGAATGGTTGAGCATCTTTTATAGTGGAAAATGACTGAGCACTATAGCACGAGTAAGGACTGAGCATTGTAGCAATCGAAAAATAACTAAGCACTATAGCAACAAGAAAATGGTTGAGCATTGTTGTAATCTAAAAAATGACTGATCATTATATCAAAAATTGCTGAGTTTAGTGTAGCAAAATGGCTGACAAGGTCACAAAATGTCTGAGTTCACTGCAGTAAAATCACAAAATGACTGAGCAATATAATAAAAATAGCTGAGTTCAGTGTAACAAAAATGGCTGACAAGATCTAAAAAGGAGTGAGTCCATTGTAGCAAAATCACAAAAGGACTGAGTCCACTGAGCAAAAATTTTGAGAATGTGTGATAAAATGGCCAAGTTCACTCTGGCAAAATAGTTGGGTTCACTGTAGAAAAATGGTTGAGTTTAATGAAGTAAAATGGTTGAATTCATTGCAGCAAAATGGCTAACGATGTAGTAGAATAACTGAGCGATAATGAAAAATGACTGAGTCATGTGGGGATGGGCCCTCATAGGGTTGGCCGGCTCGATCAGGGCCTCGTCGGCTCAGTCGGAGCACGAGGAGCCAATCGGCTCGGTCAAAGGCACGCGTGGGCTTCGACCAACACACGGCACGCGTGGGGTTTGGTTGGCTTGGTTGCTAGGTTGGTTGGCTGGTCTAGGTGATGAACTAATAGGTCCATCACCTAGGGTGATGCATAGCATGTGTGTGTATTATATATATATATATATCGATGAATCTACCAAATTAAATTTGTTGCCCATATATTCGTCTTCGTCGGTATGTTCGTCGGTTAACTGATGAATGTAAGACTAGATTCAACGATTTCAACCGACAATTTTTTCTAAGTTTTCTGTCGTGTTAGGTAACAACATTTGTGCAAACGCAAGATAAAAAGTTTGTTTTCCATGGATCTGCATTAGTCAAACTGTCTGAGTAATTGTAATTTTGACAAGAAAATATTGTTACAACTGCCAATTAGCTGGAGATCTACCCATCCTTGACCTCCTTACAACAAGGAACAACTGATTGCATGAATCGTCTAAAAAACTTATTGCATGAATAAGATGACATCCCCCAGCTCCATGTGCTCTAACATAGATTTTTAGATGGTATCTCGACGTGAGGTCCAATCCTCTAAATAGCAATGAATAGGCCGAGCTCAGAACAAAAGAGCCTTTTTCCAGGCTACGAAAAGCTTAGACAGGAGACAAGCATAGAGTGGGAGAGCTGAAGCTGCCCCAAGCGGCAGGAGACTCTCTGCATGGTGTTTCGTTGCCATGAATGATTTGGTTCCAGCGTGTAGCCCATTCAATTTGTTTGCTTCTTCCCTCATGCCTCCTATTCCAGATTGATCCAACCACAAGTATGTCACCTTGCATTGTTTCTCTAGTTAGCTTATGGATGGTCTATGCCCAGTCTAGCTTCTTGTTTTATGACAGTCTTCAAGTTGGTGTATGTCCCTGTATCTATATATTAGTGTTGCGAGTTGCGATGGTTGGGATATATATAGTTGGTGGGTGGGCGAATATGCATCTAGTACTTGTCGAGACAACTAAAAACTGAGAAAAGGTGCATTGGGAAATTGGTGATAAATAAAAGCCGCTTGAATTATACCAGCAGGTTTAAACTTTAAAAAAAATTATACCAGCAGGTTTGATTTTTCATTTTCCACACACCTCTGTAGTATATGCATATATGTTTTTATAGGTGATTTGTAAAAAATGACTTCATTTCTGGTCGTCCATATGACCCAGCACAATGTTAAGGTGCCAACTAAGAGTTGTTTCCTTTGTTCAAGTCCTAAAGTAAGTAACCAATTACTGAACATGTCATTGATACTTATGGGACACTGAATTCCAAAGGTAAAGAAAATCACAAGCCATAGGAACCTAGCATAAGGACAGTCAAAAAAACAAATGTTGAATATTTTCATCATGTGCCCAGAAGTTTCAGCTTTTGCTCCCTGTCCAGTTTGATATAGCAAGATTATTTTTGTAAGTGTTACCCTTTTGTTTAAATGCCAGAGGGAAAATTTAATTCTGAGTGGTAGTTTAGGTTTCCAAAGGAATTTGTTCCGCCAAATATTACCAGTAATCAAAGCTGAATACATTGATTTTACTTTGAACTACCGTTTTAGGTAAAGCCCCATCTAAACACATCTACCATGTCATTAAGCCTTACATGAGCAATTTTTGCAACTAAATTGTGCCAGTGGGCTAGGTTGCCCCCTGCTTGAGATCTTCTAAAGGACATATTGAGAGGAACCTTGCTGAACACCAACACAATGAGTCATGCTTGTGTCTAACAATATAATTCTGTACAGATCTACCATGCCATTAAGCCTTACATGAGCAATTTTTGCAACTAAATTGTGCTAGTGGGCTAGGTTATCCCTTGCCAGAGATCATCTAAAGGACATATTGAGAGGAACCTTGCTGAACACCAACATTGTTGGAACCTAATAAAAGACTCCCTTGCCCTTTCTATATCACCTGAGTTTTATAGTTGGACTGGTAGAGGGGCATTATATTATGGTATCAGAGTCAGGATGTCTCGAGTTCGAGCCCCAGTCACGCATATTCCATTGCGCGTAATTATTCCCACATATAGAAGTTCATACGGTGGGGCTCACGTAGCACAAACTAGTTGACCCCCCGAGCGGAGCGACGGGACCCTGACTGGCACACAGTAAAGGGAATGTTGGAACCTGATAAAAGACTCTCTCACTCCTTTTATATCAGCTGAGTTTTATAGTTGGACTGATAGGGGGCTTCCATCAAACACAACCAAGTCATGCTTATGTCTAACAATATAATTCTATACAGATCGAGATGGAAATTGTTGTTTTAGTGGAGCAGTCCCTATTCACTTGTCTTCTGAAAATCATGTATTTGCCCCATCATTAAGATTAAATGTACCAAACTCAAGGAAAATAGCAACGTGTACGCCAACCACGCAACAAGAGATCCTTTTCCCGGCTACGAAAAGCTTTGACGGGAGACAAGCAAAGAGTGGGAGAGCTGAAGCTTCCCGATCGAAGCGGCAGGAAATTCTGCATGGTTTGGTTGCCGCGAATGATTTGGTTGCAGCGTGTAGCCCAGCAAATTTGTTTGCTTCTTCCCTCATGCCTCCTATTCCAGATTGATCCAATCACAAGTCTGTCACCTTGTTTCTCTAGTTAGACTATGGATGGTCTATAGGGATGCAAGTTTCAATAATTTTGGGCCAATGGGTCAGCCCAAAACTCTTTAAAATGAACTAAACTATCCATCCATCTTAAATAGCTAGTAGAACAAGTGAACTTAAAGGTTGACCCACAAATACCCATTGGTACCCACTTGCATCCCTAGTCTATTCCCAGTCTAGCTCCTTGTTTTATGACAGTGCTGCCAAGTTGGTGTATGTCCCTCTATATATTAGTGTTGCCAGTTGCCATGATTGGTATATATATAGTTGGTGGGTGGGCGAATATGCATCTAGTACTTGTTGAGACAACTAACTAAAAATTGAGAAAAGGTGTATCGTGAAATTGACAAGCAGGTTTAGATTTTTCATTTTCCATCCACCTCTGTAGAAGATATGGTGTCTGCAAAGTGAGTCCACAGAAGCAAATTAGCCTACCTGCAGAGCCGGCTGAAACTGAAAACGCAACATCAAATCAGCACATGAAGCCTCTTATTGCTACACATGTTCAAGAACAACTGTTCCCACCAAGTGGGTACATTGTATAATCTGTTAAGTAAAATGCAAATTTGTTGGCTTGGAGATGATACCCCGGGAGTTGGGGTTAAAGCTTCGATCAGTTATGCTTGTTGCTGCAAAAACCTTCAAACGGTATGGCCATATAACTTCTTGTGGTGATACTATTGCTCAAGCAGGAGTATTACCATACACAATTACATTGTTGTGTGGGACGAAAGTTAACCCGTGTGTTTTGTTTTTCCATTTATGCCGGTGGAGTCCTTTGTGAGTGCTTGATGTGGTACTATTTTAGGTGCTTTTGGGGAAGGCTTGTGGAGCATTTTGATAAATTGTGTGATCGTGAAAGCATCACCCTCACTTTCGATTGCTCGACGGCCAAAGCTTTGCTTTTGTTTTGCTCATTGTGTTTGGCCTCTCAACTGAAAAAGGGTCACCCCCGCCTTCGACTATCTGGTTTGCTGAGGTTGAGGCTTTGGTAGCCTGACGGTCTTGATTCCTTTTCACTTCGACGAATGCATGGGCTTAGAGCTGTTGGACCAATTTTAATTTCGGCCCGCTTGACCTTTTTCCCTTTTTACTGCTTGTTTTCCGGTGGATGGGACGTCCAAATTTGATTGCTAGGTGCTCCGCAATAAGCGTGTTTTACTGCACCTATATATAGGTCCGCGCTAGGCGGTAACTCATAACGCTCTTTGTTGCTTGTAGGCTTCGCTTTCTCGTGCCCCTGCTGCTTTTGTTTGTTGCTTGCTGCCTTCGTCACACTTGCTTTCTTGGTTTCACATGGTCCGTATCAAACACATGCCACGTCTTATTAGCGACAAAGCACTGTCGACGCTTAAGAACATGGCTTCTAAGGATGTGACAGAGACATTTTCGTAGTAGCAGGAGGGTTCTGCGGATGCGGTCATGTCACCAAGTCGTGATGACTCTACATATGACCAATACTGGGGACAGCGATACCGAGAGCCGGTCTGGTGGCTCCAACGACACTGCCGCCAGGATAACTTTCGACTTTGGCATCTCTAACATAGGGAAAGCGCATATTGCAGCTATGTAGACTCATGCTCGCTATTTCCCAAAGGGTTACTATCGATTGCCCGGCGCGCCATCTGTTTCCACACCTCGGGTGAACAAAGCCGTGGTGTTTGAGGATCTGTTTTGGCGCGACTTCATTTGCCGCCGCACCTGATGTTGGCAGAAATCTTACAAAAATTTCAGGTTCAGTTGCACCATTTGATGCCAAACGCTATCGTTCAGATTGGGAAGTTCATCTGGGAGTACATAGTAAAGGGGGGAAACTAGGTGGGAAATGTTGCAAAGAGACATATCAGGTAAGACAAAGAATGGACTAAGGGCACTAAGGACCTACAAAAATTAGGAATAATGCCACAATTGCACCCTCAAGAAAGACTAAATGGAAAGTATTACCTACCCCCCGCTAGCTATAACCTAACACTTGAGGAGAAAAAGGCATTCTGCAGGTGCCTATGAGGGATGAGAGTTCCCACAGGTTTCTCATCAAACATAAATAATCTCATCTCAATGTCTGAATTGAAGATGACTAGCTACAACACTCATGATTGTCATATGATGCTTTCATTTTTCCTCGCTATCACAATCAGGGTTGTCAATCAATCATATGTCCAGATGGTTATCACACGGATATGTCACTTTTTAATGTTATATCCAAGAAGGTGATCCGCACTGATGATCTAGAACAGTTACATAAACAGATGAAGGAGACTATGTGCCAACTCGAGATGTGCTTCCTCCTCTCCTTTTTCGATATGATGGAGCACTACATGATACACATAGTAGATCATATATTTGTCCTTATTCCTTTGTACCTACACCACATGTATCCCTACGAGCCCTATATGCCTATTATGAAGGGCTATGTATGCAATCATGCTCACCCTGAGGGATCCATGATAGAGGGCTACACAACTGAGGAGGTTCTAGAGTGCTACAATGATTACATGAAAGATGGAAAACCAATAGGTATTTTGATGTTACGGTATGAGGGGAGACTCATTGGAAAAGGAACCACAGGAAAGAAAGCATTCAACAAATAGAGTTAAAGGGTAAGAGAAGCACATTTCAATATCTTGCATCAGTTAAAAATTGCAGCACCATACATTGAGCAACACTTAACAACTTCATGAAGAAAATGAAGGCCGTCTAGATAGTTGGATCATGAAAGAGCACAAGTGTTGTTTCAAAATGTGGTTGAAGGATCAAAACCTACTAGTTTGTAAAGAGAACATGATGGGTGCATTGGCGCAATGTCCATCATAGTTCGTTACAACTTGGCAAGCGCATGGCATCAATGGGTTTGCATTTTATACAAAGGAAAAAGACAAGAAGAACCAGCACCAAATTAGTGGTGTCAGAGTAGATGCAGAAGACAGTAAAGGAAATTTGAACACATATTATGACTACATTGATGAAATTTGGAAACTCTCCTATAAATTATCTCTACAGATCCACATATCTAAGTGTCAATGGGTGAAGTATCCACAAGGGGTAGAGTTGGATGAATACGATTTCACCCTCATTGACCTCAACAATGTAGGTGATACAGATGAAAAGCACGTTGAAAAAGCATGTTGGTATCCCTGGACTTGATCCTCCTGTGAGTAGCTGACGGCGATGGTGGATCCTACACGATATGCACGTCCACAACATTTAAAAGTTGTAGTAATTTATCGAAGATTGAAATTGATTCATGGTTCCATGTGTAAAGTAGGTGTATTAAACATTTTTAACCGGTAGATTATTTAAAAAGAACGCTAAAAAATTATTTAATATTTGTGTGACCATTATTCAATTTTCTATGGATTTTGTAAGCTTATTTACCATTTTCTAAATTTGTTTCGAGATTTTTATTACAGAAAATGTTCATGGGCTGCTTTCTCCACTAGCGGGCCGGCTGGGAGGGCTGCGCGGCCCGCTGGTGGCTGTGACCGGGCCGAGGGAAAGGAGGCCCACTCAGGTTGCCGGACCGTGCCAGGGTGGGCTGCACGAGCGAGACGGTGTTCCACGCTTGCTACGATACTGGGTCGCGAGCGCTGGCAGGATGCGAGAAAGCTGGTGACACGGGTGAGGCTCGGGCGGTGGCACTCTCGGCCGCGAGGGGGAAACGGGAGGAGGAAGGAAAGAGGGGAGACGGGAGCTCACTGCCGGCGGGAAGAAGGCGGCGGCTCCGGTTGGTGGTGAGCAAAGGAGACTCTGGGGCGTGGCAACGGAGGCGGCTCGAGTGGCTGCAGCTCGGTCCGGTGGGTGCAGATCGATGGAGCTCGGTAGTGCCAGTGGTCCGAGAGAGGAGGCAGCAGGGCACGGTGGATCCGTCGCAGGGGGTTCGGCTCAGTCACCGTCCGCTGCTCGAGGAGGCGTGGACCGGTGTGGAGAAACTCGGCGGTGAGCTCCAGAGACCAGCACGAGCGGGGACAGGGGGTTGGACCGGGTCACGAACGAAGAGAGGAATAGAGGACGGTGGCTCAGCAGCATCGGGGAAGGAGATGGCGCGGCCTGGAGGTGGCGCTCGAGGCTGCATCAGGGAATGGCGGTCAGGCGCGGCTCCGGTTCAGGTTCCCGAGAAGCAATGCGACGGTATCTCCAGCGGCCGGAGGCAGCGCGACGGAGCAGCGGGGAAAGCCAGCGGAGAGGCTGAGCTTGCAAGGGAGGAAGTGGTGTTGGGCGCGTTCAGACCGTGGAGTCCCGACCTCGGGATAAATACCCAGCGCGCGACGTCACGCGGCGAAGTGCCGCCCTGCTCGCCCAACGGTGGGACCTGGGCGTAGGGGGGAAGCTGAGGGCACGGTCGGCGAGGGAAGAACGTGGTGTTGGGCGCGTTCAGACCGTGGAGTCCTTACCTCGGAATAAATACCCAGCGCGCGGCGTCACGCGGCGCAGTGCCGCCAGAGGGCACAGTCGGCGAGGGAAGAACTTTTGGGAGGCGCGCTATCCAGAGTATTTGGATCTGGGTGAAACTTATTTTCAACATTTGAATTTTTAAATCAGGTTGACACGATTTATGAAAAAATTATGTTAATACACATAGCATGACTTATGGAGCAGGCGTGTGACACAACGTCGGTCTGAGTCATGTCAGTTCTTTTGGAGTGACCCAGTCATGCCGACTGTTGTGGCGTGACTGATGAACCTGTTCCATCGAACATCGATCGAGTCACGCCAACCACCATGACACAACTCGTTGGTAGAATATGGCTCCCCTCACTTTCTCTTTCTTTATCCTCTCTTTCTCTCTCCATTTCATCTCCTCTACTCACCTTGCGGCGGCTCTATTGGCGATTTTGAGTTCTTCCTCAAAATTTAAGCCTTTGGTGTGAGAAATTGACTCTATGAGTTAGTATCCTAATCGTGTTGGGTACGTATGTCATCTTTACCGTCTCATTTTATTGTATTTTAAAATTTTCGTTTGGATGAACTTATGTGGCAGGGATTAGAGATAAAATCAATGTATCTGTGATTAGTATGTAGTGATTATGTTGTATAAACAAGTAGTTTTGATCCCATTTAGATGTTAGATCAAAAATAGCTCACATTGTCTAATTATTGCTTTACGACATGATTAAGGTTTAGGATTTTGGTACTTATGTATTGGCCACGTCAAAATTTATTGCATGATAGTATATTTATGATCATTGATACAAAATTTCATTTGCCATATGATAGATTTATGAAATTGTTGCTTGCATTTTCATAAGACATATGAAGAGTTCTTAGTTCATTGTTATTAGCAAATGTCATATGATATAATTTTTGAAGGTTATGATACCCAAACTGAACTATGAATGACGCTCTCATTCCTCCACCCCTTCCCATTTCGAGATGTGAACACGGCGTAGAGGGTCGGTGCGATTGAAATAACTATTTGGCCACTCGATCATTTCAGTGTGATTGAAATAATTATTAATTTTGCAGAAGTAGGGTCGGTGCAGGTTCTT
>VSTD030002921.1:0-11353 GCA_008808055.3 Sporobolus alterniflorus
AACGGCTATATGAAGTTTGAATGGAGAGACTTAACTAACGGCTCTATTTTATACTGCAGATCTGCAGTCTGCACCTTGCACTGCACTATGGATGGCTGTTTTTTTAAAAAAAAATCACCATTTTAAACATCACGCTATATAGCAAATGAAGTGGAAAACGCTCAGGTTGACCACATTACCGTAAACATTGGATTTTACATATTTTAGATGCAGTTCTTACTTTTGACCAATTGTGTTCGGAACAGCTTTTGTTCTCAGTGACCAACGCTACGCTTGAGACATACTTCATGGGCAACTTTGAATTACTGTAAAGTCTGAGTTACTATCAAATGTATTGCTATTGTATCAATCAAAATATTTGGAAGTGAAGAGGAAGTCCCTTATAGAGGCATTGCCATATTAAAGAAGTGATTACCGTATTCTATTTACCTCAGACACGTCTCATTTTTTCGTGTGTGAAATCTCTTATTTTAGTTGTAGAGGCGGAACAGTACATTTATATGGACCCTGTTTGCTCCTGTTTCGAATTGCCAACCATTTTAAAGTACCTGCTTTTTGTAGATTTGATTTGCAGCACAATTTGTATGGGAGTTGTGTTAAAAAAAATCTTAACGGGAACCTTTGATGTGCTTCAATTTATAGCAAGGGTTAAGGAAGAGCTAGAATTTGTTTTGTCGTGTTGGTCAACCAAGGTTATCACCTTGGACGGATTCACAATCTCATAGCGAGTCAATAACTTAAGCACGGGAAGTAGCTCAATAGCTCATCAGTCATATCACCTGCTTGAATATGGAGGATGAAACAAAATTTATCCTCAAAACTCAAAGAAAATGCCCTTTGTGATCACAAACCCTTTAGTCCACGAGTTGCAGTTAGTGTTAAAAAATTCAGCAGCCAACCAAAATTCAGTCTCGGTCGAATCCAAATTTTACCGATTTATCAGGGAATTCCACTGAATTTTGAAACCTTGGTTGCAGATCATTTGTGGTACAGACCCTTTGCAACACAATACAGGGCTAAGAATGACTCAGGTCACCTGTGAATGAACTTTAGTGATTATCACTATGCATCTTTGCAGTATTGCCTGCTTACATCTTTGCAGTATTGCATATTTGGAACAAAATCCGTGGTGTTGATGGACAGCAGGTGAACACACAGAGTAATAAGGGTCTAGAACCGAGACAAGGGGAGTTATGTGAGCATCTACACAAATTACAGTGAAGATGAAGACGAAATTGGGGGAACTGGCAAGGTAATAAATCCGTCTTGTTGCCTCTCAAGTATCCATTCAAGTGTTGACGGATCAGACTAGTTTTTAGTGAGAAAAGGAGTGGTTTTTCAGTCACCTATAAAAAGCAGATTCACCTAGTCGTCCCCACAATTTCAATCCTCGTGCTTGTACCATTTCGTCCAACTTTCATCACATGAAAACAAGTTTTCTCAGCAAGCTATCTGAAGGATTTAGTTCCAAAATTCTTCCTCACGAATATTGATTTACTATGCAGGGACATGCTGCAACCAAAAACTTAAACTGATGTGAAAGGTGGATAATTCAATTATATTTCAACACTTTCCCCCCATAAAGCTTCCGCAGGTTGCAACGTGGAATATGAGTCGACCGTAATTTATTTTAATAAAATTATGTTCGACAGGATTTAAATTCAAGACTTCTCCATTTGATATCATATTGAGTTAATATACATCAACCAGGTTCACCCAAAAGCTTAAGTTAATAGAGAAATATGGACAATTTACTTACTTCATCCAGTCTTAAATTATTGTCGTCACCAAATTTTTAGTTATATTTGATCATTTATCTTTATCAATAATATAGGAACCGAGATTCCTAATATCACCTTCATAGGCACAGTTCACCTAACCCCACCCTAAGTCCAAGTTGGAGTCGGAGGCATTGTTCAACCGGCTCCTCCGATCTAAGTTGGGAGGTCAGAGGTACTGTTTATGAGGTACTGCTCACTTGCTCCTGATTGGGCGTCGGATGAAGGGTACTATTCATCAAGTACTATTTAATTGACCTGTCCAGGTATTGTTTATCAAGTCCATGATGATTAATATAAGGCAAATCGTTTCTTAAAAAAAGGATGTTTTTTGGCACACATTGTTTTACCTAAAAACAGAGATACATGTGTTCGTGATGAAATTTGGCAGGAAAGTTGTTCATCCAGCTATAGATAGCAGGTTTAGGCGCAGGAGGCAGAATCAACGAGTTGTATGGTGAGAAGAAGGTCGGCGTATACACGTGGTGTTGAAGATACAATGGATGTTGGTGTAGACGTGAAGGACTTCAAGATGGATTCGTGAGTTATTGACGACCAAAGGAATGATACTTATACAAGTGTATGCACGTCTCAAGTTATTGTGCAATGGTATTTTGGTGTGTATATTAATGCTTATACAAGGATGAGGTGTATGCATGTCTCAACTTATGGTGCAATGGTATTTTGGTGCACATATAATCTGTATCTTTCTTCTGTAATGCAACAATAACTCATTTTTTTGTTTCAATCCTCCAGGCGTCTCTGAGACCATATTATTAGGCTTAGTGCTAGGGGATCGACTAGGGTTTGACACTAATCAGATTTCTAACTAAGGAGAGGGCTTAGACTTTGATCAATCGTACCTTTTAACTTAGACGAAGTAGAAGCCATGACCCTGGATCCAGTTGTGGTCATGAGCTCCGACTTCACCACATAGATGAGGACGATGGTGTGGCACGGTGGAGGAGGCTTCCCATTGTTAAGAGCGCCACGGGAATAGATCCCGCTTAGGGTTTGTTAGCACACAACGAACCTCGGTTCATGAGCTTCTTATATGCGTCCACAATAGGTACCCGCTACCCTTGAATATAGGAGATCGCTTCTTGTTTCGTGGAGAGGTGACGGGGACTCGGTCTCCAACCGACCCAGCGTTGAGATCAATCCAACACATATCTGGTATATATTTTTTTTGCTAATTGTTACTAGAAGATTGCTACCTTCAGGTTGTATGGTGAGTTAGAGAATAAAATTGTTAGTGTTTAAGAGTCCGTTTGAGTCAAATTTGTTTCCAATAAGATTTGCTATGTAGATACGTACTTCAGTGAATACGATGCACTTTTAGATCTGTTATTTTGTTCTTTGTTCCTTTGGCCTTTGACAAGAAAAGCACTCATCATTCCCTGCGAAATTGAGAAACTCTTTGCTCATTTGTCATGGAAATTATCTGTTCGTAATTATGACAGCTGTCATCTTAGTTAATTACACTTTTGCTCGGCAACAACTGCTTGATTGGATAACTCGTGCTCACACCATGGGCACTCTGCAATGGAGTATAATAATATTACACTGGACTAATTACTTTTGATGCGAGCAAACACCTACGAAAAGTACTGTTTGATATTCATATGATTTTTGGACAATCTTCCTTTGAATTCAACAATACTTTTTTGTCAAACGGGCATGAAATGAAAGTCAATGCAACATGATGTATTTATGTTAGATTAGTGAATACTAACAGTTTTCAGGCACGCTGAAACAACTGAAACAACTAATTTACCTACTACGATTCAAAGCAAGAAATCTTTGACCCTTGCAGACCATGCCGGCTGCAACAGCATTCTGATCTGTGCACCCCAACCCCAGTCCACAGCAACAGAAACGGACCCGTCAAGTTGGGCCACCACCAAGCACCAGGTCCATCGCAACTGGCCCACTGCCGTCAGTCTACTACTCCCACTTCCTCCGGTCATAACGCAGTCGCGGGCATAACACGCCCGTAGATAGTCCTGTAATTCAGATCGTGCCGGCCCAGCCCACGGCTCAATAGGCTCGTACTTGTGCTTGGGAGAAAGGCTCGGCATGAACCAGATAACAGAGTGGGTCATGTCGTGCTGGCTCACATGCCCACCATTCAGCCCAAGCATGACACGACCATAATTTATTCGGGCCGTGTCAGCCTAGTTACCCGGCGCTGGCGTGCCGATTCAGCCTGTCGGGTCGTGTAAAACTTGAAAACAGAAACTATACAGAACCAGAACTTGAAATTCTGAAAACTGAAAACTTGGAAGCTAAAGCAAATATACAAATAAAGATGGATGATACAGGTTGAAAGGAAACAGAAGGCAGAAGCAATGAAACTAGAAACTGAAGCAAATATACAGATACATATACAGATAATAGATCAATAGAATAGAATGAAGAGATCATACATGCATCCAAAATGATCATACAGACATCTAAAATAAAACTGAAATTCTAGAAATAGATTACATTATCAGAATATGATAGTCCCAAACTGAATAAGTGATACATGTCTCAACTCTCAAAATAGACTGACACTGCCATTGTGAGGTTATGAATTGCCCAAGTGTTTCGCTGCCTCGTTAAAAACCTTTCTAAGTAAAAACTCATATGAACTACATAAGAAAACCCTAGAAAGGAAAAGAGTATAGCCATAATTCATTCTCGCTTTTGGCAGTACACTAACCACTAACCGGCACACTAACCAGCACCGTGATCAGCACTCTGAGTTTGATCTTCATCAATGAAGAGGTGCTGAAATGCAGACAAGAGCTCTGCATTCTCAACCTCATGCTGCTGCCGAGCTGCTCCAAGTTCCCAATCCTTCAGGCATGAGATCATCTCCATCATATCACTTGTCAAGCTTCATCGTCGCTCTTCAATGACCTTGCTAATAAGGGAAAATGTAGATTCTGAACTAATGGTAGAAACAATCACTGTCATGATATCTTTAGCAAGGATAGATAGTATCGGGTAAGCACGCCTGTGATCACGCCACCAGCTCAAAATGTTGAAATCATCATCATACTCAGAAACAGGGTCAGTATCAAGGTAGGACAACAACTCTGAATGAGATTCAAATAAGAGATAAGGTTGAGGTGTGAAAGGTTCAGGTGTAGAAGATGGATCAGAACCACCCACTAGATCTGAACCATATACCTTCTCTCATGATTTCCTCTTCTTTCCAGATCCAGCAACATGCACTAGTTTTCGATGTGAAACTTGCCCACCAAACATCAAATCATACTTGGTAAAAACAACAGTCAACTCAGCATGAACAAAATCATAGTAGTTAGCATAATCATTAGATATCAGGTTAGAAATAAAGTGTAAGTGCCTTGTGAAATCCTCTCATCTTAGCTCTAGGATCAAGAACAAAAGCAAATAAATACAACATAGGAATGTTCTTCCAATACTTTGAGAATTTATCTTTCATGGCAAGTATAGTAGTTCTAAGCAAATGATCAGTCTCATATTGGTTCAAATGGCTAGCAATATCAATAAGATGATGCAGTATCAGTGGAGCAGTGGGATAGTAAACACCAGACAACTCAAGTGTAGATTCATATAAGAGATCAAGAAATGTTATTTTTTCAGTAACATATCAATGGTCATCAGTCAGTAGTGATTGTCCCATAGTCTGTTTATAGTGAGTATCCATAAAAACAGAGAATGTGCTCTTGTATGGAACAAGATGCTTTAACATGAGATAAGTTGAGTTCCATCTAATATCCATATCCAAGCCAAATTTTCTAAGCCTCACACCCATAGCAATGCAATAAGATTTGTATGCAACAATGCGTTGGTTTGATGAATTCAAGAAGGATATAGCAGTTCTAAATGCTTCAATGTAAGGTTTTAAATGCTTCAAACAAGATTTCACTATCAAGTTAATTATATGGTATGCACACCTTTGATGCAAAAAAAGAACCAACATAGCCAGAGAATTTAGGAGTAAGAAATATCATTGCACTAGCATTAGCTGATACATTGTCATGTGTAAATGAAAAGATCTTATCAGTTAAGCTCCAATCATCAAGTACAATACCAACACGCTCGACAATATTTGAACCAGAATGACAAACATCTATCAAACACAAGCCAATAAACTTTTTCTCAAGTTCCCAGTCAGAGTTGATAAAATGAGCAACCACACTAAGCTAATCCTACCTAGCATTGCCATTCTAAATATCAGATGTGATAACAACAGAAGAACAAGTAGTCAAGCAATCCATCATCAAAGTATGAGTTTGATTAAAATTCTTAACAAAATCTTTAGAGCTTGCTTGCCTACAAACAGGGGCATATCTAGGGTTATGAGCACGTCTGATGTAATCAACAAAAATCATAGACACCAATACCAAGAGGCAAATCTAACCTAGCAATTAGATGACAGAGTTCAACACAAGCAACTTCAGGGCTATAATTCCAATTTCTAACAGATCCATCAGAGTTGTAATTAAGTACAGATTGAGTCTTTACTGCATGATCAACCTTATGTGCACATGAAATACGATGCCTAAGCAGATGGCTAGTACCACCAGTAGATAGAGCAGTGATCATTTCCTTGCAATAGTGGCATTTGGTACCATACCTTGTCCTCTTACCATTGACGATGTTGAAGAGCTCCTCGAAGTCATTCCACATATCGGATGTACGTGCATGGGTCTTGCGGGTCATCTAGGTTGTCGGCGCCCACTGCACGTGCCCCTGCTGCGTCGACGATGACGTCCCTGCTGCCATCGAGCTCGCATTGCTACTTGGCGTCGGCGTGTCCATCCCGTCGCCGCCATCATCAACATTCCTTGCCCTTGCACCAAATAGATCTACGACATCGAGATCCTCACCGTCATCACCTTATGGTCCGTCGTGGAGCCCTGCAAGGTACTCATCGACGTCAATGAAGGTGGCATCTAGATCCACATCCACAAGTGCCAAGTTGTTGCTGGCGCTGCGGACAGACCTCTGTCGAGGCGGGTGAAAACGGGGTGGCAGAAGGTTGTTTCTCGATGCCATCTCAAGCTCTGCGTCTCGGGTAGTCGGGTATCTACGACGACATGCCGACGGCGAGGAGGAGAGGAGGGCGGGGGCAACAGGCGGCGGGCGAGTGGCAGTTGCGGTTGTAGCTTACGGGAGAGGAGAGGAGGGTTAGGGTTGGGGGCATGGGGCGCCATGGCGGGGGTACTTGTAGCGGGGGCGCGGGGCACTGAGGCCGCCTGGGCCTGGCTCGGTCGTGCCCTAATGGGCTTGTGCCCTTACTGGGTCATGCTGCCCAGCTGTGCCTCATGGCCAACTGGTTACTGGGCTGGGTCGGGCTGCCCAGCGGTCTGGAACGACAGCCCAAGCATGACCCATGTGCTCGTGTCGGGCCATGCATGGCCCATGGCTCCTCGGGCCGTGCCATGCTCAGACCGAACCAGCTTGTGCGTGCCGCGTGCCGGCCCATTTAGCCCGGCTCGAAATAACAGGATTAGTCGTGGACCTCGCGGCTGCTGTCGCAGACGCACCCAAGCCATGAATTCACTTATCGACGAAAACCGGTCCGGTTTTGTCACTTTACCGAAAACCGACAGGTTGAATTTGTTTTTTTTAAAATTAAGAAATTTTGAAATAAAAACTAGAGTTTATTTAAATTTTTTGGTCAAAATCAAATTAAAAAAATTCTAAATGTTTTGTCCTACAAAAAGTCATAGTAGGAGTTTAAAAGGATGTTATAATCGGGGAAAAATAAAAGCAGGATGATTGGAAGCGGCGTCCATCATTAAAAGGTTGTCAAAGTCGAAGAAGCTTGATTTTTATCCACCTCAGGCTTGTGGGTAACAAGATGTTAATTGTCTAGGAAATGATGTGTTAATTGTCTAGGAAACGAGGTGTTAATTGTACAAGGAAATAGACGTTAATTGTATAGGAAACAAGGACTATGCATTGATTGTCATCTTGAATACGAATTTTCTACTGAAAATACAGTAAAGGAAAACCAAAAATCAAAACTCTATTTGATAAACCGCTAAAACCGATCGGTTTTTGAAAAATCCGATCAATTTTTGGTTTTTCTTTCTCAAATTTGATGAACGCCTGTGAGTTGAACCGGTTCTCATAATGACTTAATGATAATTATTGGTTTTGATGTCTCGTTACTAGTGAAGATACCGTTGGTTCGCCGAGAATTAATCGTTGTGCATGCAGAAAATTAATCACCATGCATGTAGGAGGTAACGAGCCGGACTTGGACTGGGTGCTTGGTTCGCCGAGAATTCATGCTGAGATTTAATTACCGTGCATGCAGGAGACCAGCCGCCAAACGTGGACTGTTGGGTGTTTGGTGGAGTCATTCAGGAAGATCATGACACCTTAGATGTTCCACGTTAATTTTTGACACTTAGCTTATCTTCGAGTCATTGACTTTTGCCGTTGGGGAATACGGAGACATGAAGATGCTGCCCCCAGGGTCGACAACAGAGCACCTCGCTCTAGCTTTATCATCGACATCAGGCGGATCCTACTCAGGATCAGATCCCTGTGCACGAAGTTACATCTGCACCGTCAAGATTGTTCGGGGTATCCTGGTCATGACATACATCCTCCGGCCTTTGGCCGGGGCATCGAGCTCATCCTCATCGGCATCGACCCCTGATCTAGATTCATCGGACGACTACCCTGAGATCAGGGCCAACGCCTGCTGGGAACCCGCGGAAGGCGGCCGCCTTATCTGCATGGTGGGCCTAAATAGTAATCGGTCGCACAACAGCTCCAGCAGATATCCCACCATCAAGAGATCAGAAGCGTCCGATGCTCGAACACCGAGCGGCGACTTGGTACAGAACATGAATCCAGACTTCAATGCTGTTCGTGTCCAGACTTCAATGCACATGGCGCCTAATGGTTCCCCCCTTGCTGTCCTGGCTCAGCAAGGGGCTGAGGCGGCAAATCTTGTCGTAGCAGAGAAGTCGGTTGGCGTTCCCCAGAGGGAACCTTCCGTCGGTGACAACGATCAGGCAAGGAGTGACCGAAGTGAAGCTACGTCATTGGTGAGTCCAAATCGCTGTTTGTCGGAGCATGACGCATGACGACGTATCACTCAGAACCGCGCCGCGCGGGGATACGACCATGAACGGGATGACCTTCACAATGTTATTAAAGATCGGAGGTGTCTCAGGCTTAGAACACCATCCCCACCACGGCGGTCTCTGGTGGAGGATGTTGCTCTGGTGGGGAAAAGTGGATTCCGTGCTTTGGCGGGACCACTCAGACAAGTCAAGTGGTTAGACAAATTCAAGACTGGCAACATTGGTCGGTATGACGGTTCCAGCAACACTAAAGAATCTATTCAGGTGTATCAGACTGTCATTGAGACCATCAGAGGAAACGATTAGGTGAAGGCCAACTTTCTGCCCATGGCATTGACCGGCGTGACCAGATCGTGGCTCATTAATTTACCCGAAGGATTTATCACTTCGTGGGACCAGCTATGTGCCATGTTCATCATGAACTTTCAGGGCACGTACGAGCGTCCATCTACAGCAGAGACTCTGAAGACCATCAGACAGAAGCATGATGAAAGTCTTCGAGACTACGTGAAATACTTCTGTAACGCCAGGAACGCTACCCCGTACATCTAGAACATCAAGATCATCAATGCTTTCCACGATGGGGTCAGCGACATCAAGACTATGGAGGAGATTACCATGAAGAAGCCGAAGATGGTGACCGATCTGCTCGCAGTCGCCGACGTATGTATAGAGGCTTCCGAGGCCCAGGCATGACTTCTGGAATCCTAGGGCAAGGGAACCTCAAGGAAGAAGGATGATCGCGAGGTTAACACAGCTGACTGGGATGATCGCAAGGATCGAGGAGTCTGTGGTTACCGCGGCAAGCAATCCTCGGAGCAGAAAGAGAAGAGGCCTTTTCAGTGTCCCGATGATGCGGAGAAGTGGTGTGAGATTCACCGCTCCACGAGGCACGATCAAGAAGAGTGCAAAACTTTACTGGATCAGAAGAATATGTCACCACCAGCAGCGCCGGTGCCACAGGAGCCCCAGCGCGTTGATCAGCGTCGGGCGGACTCTGACGGAGATGAGCAGATGGGAGAGATCAATGTTATCTTTGAGGGCAGCATGTCCATTGCCTCCAAGACATAGGGGAAGAAGCTCCAGTGTGAGATCCGCCTGTCCCAGCATATTGATCTAGGAAGAAGGATGAGGTGGTCCGATGTAACATCTCATTCGAACCAGAAGACCACCCAGACATAGAGCTATCAGACAAGAACCTGCCCTTTGTCATCAAGATCCCGATCGGATGCCACAAGGTGGCCAAGACTTTGATCGACAGTGGGGCTTCGCTAAACTTGATGATGAGGAAGACCTTCGTCGAGATGGGCCTCAACTTGGCCGAGCTACCCCCCCCCCCCCCGTGCATGACACTTTTCATGGGATCATACCAGGGCAGTCGTCCACCCCCATCGGACGCATCGACCTGGAGGTGCCCTATGGGACAAGAGAAAATAAGCACGGGGAGATGCTGACATTCGAAGTGGTCAGCTTCGACATCGGATACAACTGTATCCTGGGAGGCCTTTCCTCCTTAAGTTTATGGCGGTCATCCACACCGCCTACGCCACCATCAAGATGTCAGGGCCAAAAGGCGTTATCATCCTTAAGTCCGATCAGCGTGATGCCCTAGCATGTGAGAACGCAACACTCACACACATCGGATGATTCGACGGGAAGGAAGCACAAGAGTTGGCCGCAAAGGAGGCCAAGACACATGGAGGAAGCACTCCGATCAAAACATCAACCCCCAAACCATCGACTGGCGGTATACTCTGGCCACTAGAGAAGAAGAGCACATTCATGGGCTCTACATCAAACCAGCACACCGCCGATGAGCCGGCAGATGACAAGAAGAAGGGGGTCACAGACAAGGAAGTTGTGGTATACCCCGATGACACCAATAAGAAGCTTTGTCTCAACACAGAGCTTGAGGCCAAATAGGAACTCACGCTTGTCACTTTTCTTCAGGAAAATCTGGATGTCTTCATGTGGCAGATATCAGATAGGCCCAGGATCCCTAGGGAGGTGATTGAGCACAAGTTAGGCATTAATCCATCATTCAAGCCGATCAAGTAGAAGGAAAGAGGATACACACTAGAGAGGCACGAGACCATTCGGGTAGAAGTTAATAAATTACTTGAAGCCGGGTTCATCAGGCCAGTAGATTATCCTAGCCGGCTAGCAAACCCCGTTCTTGTAGAAAAACCTGATGGATCCTGGCGCATGTGTATCGATTATACAAATTTGAATAAAGCATGTCCAAAAGATGAGTACCCCCTGTCTTGTATTTGTCAGATCATAGATTTCACGGCAACTTGTGAACTTTTGTCAATTCTGGAGGGCTATCATCAAATCAGTCTTGCCACTGACGATGAAGAGAAAACAACGTTCATTACGCTGTTTGGGATTTTCTGTTACACCAAGATGGTGTAACACCCCGTGTCTCTAAACCCCATGATTATGCTAATCACATGTTTATGAGACTCTAAGTGTTGATCAAATTCG
>VSTD030002922.1:0-11352 GCA_008808055.3 Sporobolus alterniflorus
TGGGACATGATGTCTTCTGATCCTTTGGAGGTGGGCTCGCAGGCGGCGCAGCTGGTATTGGATATCCGCAAGAGGAAAGGACTGAAGGAGCAGATGACCCCTCTCTCTGAGTTTGAGGACAAGCTGTAATTCTATCGTCTATGTTCTGTTCTTTGGAGCTGTTACCCAGTTGCATTCCTTTTGTATCTTTGGCAGAACTACCTTCGTTAATTTTCATTTCCTTGAGGTGTTGGTATGCATGTAACGTGACATCTGGTTGCAGCAGCTGCTGGAACTACCGTTTGATGTCTTTCATGTTGTAACAGATTGTGACACATAGCTGGAACATGTGGTTAACCCACAATTTTTGCTGTGCTATCTGTTTTTATCTGGGAGCCGTGTGCCATGTCCCTCTTTTCAATGTGTTTGTTTATTCGTTCTATATTTGGTTTTGTTAGATTTTTTTGTCCTTTTTATGTTATGTTCTGGTTGCTTCAGTAGTTCAAGATATTTTGATGTGAATTATCTCTTTCCTTTTGTGTGGCAAAGATTCTTTGCAAGCTTGAGCTTGCCACAGCCACAGTCCACAGGCTTTCCCGCAGAAGGTGGGTGGTGGATGCTGGTTGCTGTTTCTCAACAGAGTTCGATTGCCATGATTCCAGCATATTGCACATATGTACTGCAATATGCTGGTTTCCATTTCAAGCTCGTTCGTGTTCGTGCATTGCAAACCTTCTGCCGTAGGTGGACGGTGGCCGCCCTCAACGGCTGATTATCAGCGCTTGGTTAGATTGCTGAGCTTTGTGCCACGCTGCCAGTATATACTCTATGGTTTTTAATTCATGAAAGTATTATTGGCATGAGTTTGGCTTGACACAATATTTTCGATTTTTTTGAAAAAATAGAAAATACAAGTGTTCTACTTAACTTGTATTTACCCTAACTTTCTTTTGCCCGTTTAGTAAAATTGGATACTACTGCAAGCATATTCTATTCTATGAAAGAACATCTCCATATTTCTTTTTTGAGGCGACGCATTTCAACGATCAGTGTTTCATATCTCCTACTGCAACTGTGCAAGCTTAAATCATATCGAGATTTTCACTCAATGGATATATATTTGGTAGATAAGCCAAATACAATCACTCGGCTGATATACGATGAAAATGGATAAATTAGTGTGTCATATTTAACAAATCACAAAGTTGTACTTGTACTCTTTTAGGAGCTGTGATCCAAAAGATGTGTCTGGTTAACGTACATCATTGCCGTGGTGCCATTTCTCATTTACCGAAACTGCAGAATAATTTGTGAAATTTTAACATCAAGAGGCAATTGGCGAACAAAAACAAACGACTTTTCAGGAGAGGCGAATAAACTAATACAGCGCACCACACACATACAGACACACACACCTGAGCTCACCACGCCGGAAGTATACGCAATCTCCGGCGGGCGCCTAGTCGATCGCCGGCGAGGTAACCGATCGAAAACACGGCAGTATTTGATTGATCTCCGTCTATATATCCATCAATGGCGTACGTGGTGATCAGTAGTAATACGAAGACGATGACCCGCCGAGCTGGAAGCCGCCGTCGACCTCATCTGCTGCCGGCATCGGCGAGAAGAGCGGGCTGTGCACGTACCCTTCCTCGAAGTACATCCCGTGCGACGCGTTGCCGGAGTCGTTGCCGCTGTACCCGCCGAACTCCAGCTCGGACGCGTCGCACCACGCCCTGCTTCCGCCGTCGTACATCATGTTGTCCATCTCGGCGTTCCCGCCGTGAGCGGCCATCGAAGCGTCGTCGGTGCCGTAGGACGGCATGGCCGCCGGCACGTGGTAGGAGGAGTAGGCCTCGCCGCCGCCGCCGCCGTGAGCGGCCAGCTGCGTCGGCTGGTGAGCGGCGGCGGGGGGGCTGGCGTAGTACTGCTGGAGCTGGTCGGCGGAGATGTCGGGGGAGAGGTAGGGCGTCACGGAGGAGCCCGGCGGCAGGTCGGGGTAGGCAAAGTTGGTGCGCGCGCTGGCGCCGCGGATGTTGCGCGCCGCGCGGTCGTACGCGATGGCGGCCTCCTCCGCGGTGTCGAACGTACCCAGCCAGTGACGCTCCTTGGTGACGGGGTCGCGGATCTCCGCCGCGTACCGGCCCCACGGCCGCCGGCGCACGCCGAGGTACCTCGTCGCGCTACCGCTGTCCTGCTGCTGCTGGCGACGCTTTGAGGACTTCTTCCCCGATGACGACGACGACGAGAAGAAGTAGGACAAGTCCATGCTGACTGCCGGTTTCTCTGACACACGATAGGTGGTTGGTTAATTAGTTGTGGCCGTTGGGGATGAGAGAGCGAGGAAGGTGGTTTGCTGCATGGGGCGGCTGCATGTGGAAGAGTATATATAGGGCCGGGAAAGCAAAAACCGAGAAATAAACAATTGGTAGAGCACAAATGGCCAATCTTAAGAATGATTAGCAGTAGGGGAAAAATTCTTTACCGAACTATAAATTCATGGATTTACAACCAATTTGATTTGGGGGAGACAGGAGAGAGAGGAATGTGTGGGTCCCGTTTAATTTGATTTGGTGTTGTGGGGCGGCAAAAGCGGTCAACTAATGATTTGGACCGGTGGAGGCATGGGCAGGGGTGACTGCACGACGCATGATGGGATCAACGTGACCGACCTCTCTCTTCTCCATCAACGTGACACATCTAATTGTGTACCCATGAGCATGAGGGCGTGCTCTCATGATCCAATGGGTCCAGTATACTTTGTAACTTGGGACCCTAAGAAACCTCCAGCTAAAGTTTATGAAATCACATTGAGGTCGCAGTTTTTTGGGTTTTATCTTTCGGATGGATGTATGAAAACTCTCTAGGAATTGTTCTTGGAAATATAAAATTTTAAATTTCAACAATAAGAGAGGTCCTGGGTAAGTTCATTTTGGTTCATAAAGTGGAAAGTACATCTCGGTTCAGAGAGGCAGGCTGCTGCCTGCTGAAGGTTTGCAATTAGGCTATGAATCTGCGCTGATGGATGGTGATTCTGTAAACGTCTAGCTCCATCTAAATCTCTAGAATCTAGGACAGAAAAATATATTTCTTACCATAGTAACAACAGACGACGATCGGACGATGTTAGTAAACTCGATCGTTCCTTAATAAGTAATTGTGCAGTCACCCGATCATAGGGATTATTGCTGAGATAACAGAAAAAAAGTCTGACACTCGCTAGAAAAATACGAATATCCGACGAACCGTACTCAGAACTCTTCAGACGACTGTCAACAGAACATTATTAGGAGCATCATATACATCTAACAATTCTCGAAGTTCAATGTGCCGCCAATAATGAATTCAGATATGCAGCAACGTGCCTGAGTAGAAGTATCAGTTACTATTCATCTTACCGACAGTAAAAAACTGAACTAGCGTACTAGACATATAATATCATCAGCTCATGAAACCAGAAGCCGTCAGCTTGCATTGGTCAAGCATTGAAGATGAATATACAAAACTGCCAGTTGAGATATATAGATTTACAGATTACATAATATTTCGCTAGAAAGATCCAAACCGACCAAGGTGTGATTCTCGTTATACTAATGCCAAGTGGACCATAGAATATCTCTTTGATCTGTTTCGTCGTCTCTGACCATACCCTGATTTCTCAGCCCAAGTCTAGGTCAAAGTTGGGGAGAGGCAAGAGTTGAAGGCATAAGAACTTGAAACCTCACATGCTTATTTTCATTTTTGGAGTTTAGATCTTCTAGTTACTTTACAGTTTCATTCGTATCTAGTCCACCACAACCATACCAATTAGGTGAGAATCAAATCTTTAGATGGTATAACTATGAACTGATGGATTAGCATTGTCACATGATTCACATCAAAGAAACTGGTAGACGATATAATAATAGCGTGTTCTAACTAGCTCAAGATGCTCGCCCAGCAATTTGGGTCTTCTTCTCTGTAAGGAATTCAGTAACCGTTCAATGCTATTACTCCGTTTTTTCTTCTTATCAACTAGTAGACAGTAGTAAGACAGAATGATAAATTCTAGCAAATGAAACCTCCAGAAAAGAAATACTAGTTCCTGCAATTACTTGGATCTCATTTGCTGGGGGGCAGGGGTTAAACAACCCGGCCGTGATCTTAGGCACGTTGCTTTCAAGGTCTCATCACTTGCTTTTTCGGACACTCGTGTCTCGTTTTCATCCGCCAGTCCAACGATCACTGATTTCAGAAATTATTTAAATTTATGTATGATTCACTTTCATTCAAAAATTAACCTTTGGCAAGATATTAACTTGACCTTGTATTTTTTCATACAATTGATTCTTTCACTAGCTATCAACAAGGGTCCCCTTATTGTGCCACGGGTCACGCGATAGGGGGAGCGCACAACCCGTGGCTTCATCTACCTCTGGCCTCATCCTCACCGTCGTCCTCCTCACCCGCCCATCCTTCTTCTCACTGTGAGCTCTTTCTTCACCCGACGGCTCCACCTCCTCTGGCCCCGCCCCCTCCCTCCCGCCACCTCACCACACCGCCGTTCCCACCACCGCCCCCATGACCTGCTCTATCGTCGGTGGCGGTCGGCCCCCACCAACAACCCTAAAATCCTAACTCTGTCGTTGTCGCCACCGCCCGACGCGGCGGAGGTGGTGACACCCCCACTGCCATGCGCCCCTACCCGCACGGCCTCTGGCTCCATCACCGTCGTCGTCCTGTCGCCGCGCGCCACCACCTCCCCTCTGACCGGTGCCCTCCCCCCTCCACCCCCTAAATCTGACTCTTCTAATCCATGTCTCCGACAAGCTCGTCTCGGACAACAGGGGGTCGCGCACTTGCGCTATGGCGCGGCAGTCGTGTGGAAGATTTACCGTATCAACAACCAGTATAGATTTATCAGCACCGTAGTTGAGCCATGTCAACAAGAAAACGGCATCCGTGCGTGCTTTGTACATTCAAGCTTGTTTCATCATTCAACACGTGCCAAACTTATCTTACTCATAGGCTTCCTGCAATTTCTCAACGCAATGCGTGCGTTGTAAAAACATGTAATTGCACGGCGGTCGCAAAGAAACAACGCTTAGTTTCGCCTCAAAGTATTGCAGCAATATCCAAATTAATTTTCCAGCGCCCATATCGATATAGGTTGGAGTGCCGAGTGCGCATGTTCATCTTCTTGCTTGGAAAGGTCATAGAGAGTGATCAGTGCAGTACTGGTACCCATCATGTGATCACCTTTAAGGACCTCTCTTATGATTGCCCTCTGATGCAAGCGAACCTTCTAATGATTAAAAGGAAGAGATAAAGTATAGATTGAGGCAGGAGTTAAGTAACAATTGGATGCACACATATATAACCTTCTTGTTGCATGACCCCAAAGGCACAAGTACCTTCATATGATTAGTTGGGCTCAGATAAATGATTGGCATGTGCCTTCCATCGCCTTTAGGTGCCTCTTCCTCTTGTAGTCTTGTTGGATCCGAGTTTTATAGAACTCAAACATTTGATCAGAAAGCTAGCTAATCATTTGATGCACTGCGCACACTAAAATATATTCCAAAAGTATACTTATGATGATATCCGTCCTTTAACTGAAAATAAGATCTCTGCATATATGCGAGAGGATCTTACTTCGAAAGGAGATCAAGAGTATCTCAGTTAGGAGATTGGGAGTTGAGCTTTCCTTTTGATCGTGACGATTGGTGTGCAGTCCCCTCTCTTCTCTTACACCTTCATCAAATTCGCTTTCTAGTTGGAAAAAGAGAAACAGGTAGGGGACTTGATTGATCACAAATGCCCCTGTGGCTAGAATGCTGAATGGTAGGAGCACATGCTCCTATTCTGCTTATCTTACCCTTGGAGTGCTACTATGTAAGACGAAAAAAAATTCACAACAAAAAAGAGACGTGAAAAAAATATTTGTAGATGTATAAATAAATCAACTTAGATCAAATACGGTCACAAAAAAAAGATCAAATCACGCGAATCACCTTCGGCAACTGTAGTATTCTTCCCCTGCATTGCATTGAGAAAAACAATCACCAGACAATGTAGCTGAATTAGATTATAAGAGCATCTCCAGAGGTCATAAATCAGTTATTATCTTGAAATATATGGTTTAAGAGTATAAAACAGCCTTCAACAGTGATTCTATTTTACAAAAACTTGTCGAATGATTATAGAGATCAATATCTCATATCTTAAATATACGGTCTCACCTATTAGAGCACTACCTCATTTTTCACATATTTGTCAATATTTTATTTCTTAATAATATGATTTCTTTCCTAATAATATAATTTAGGGTCTAATTGTTGAAGAGAACAATTTTCTTTATACATCAAACTCAATAAATGAGTAGCTAAATTAAATTATAGTGACTAAATATACTACTCCTTATTAAAAATGCTCTAATTCCCTCCATAGCTGCTGCACAGCATCCACCATCACTGCCTTGTCCCTCTTGTCCTTCTTCCACCTCGTCGCCTCGGTGCATGCCTTCTCCATCTCCTACTCCCATGGCTTCTACCCTTCATCTCTCTTTTTCGGCGAGCAGAACACATCCAAGTGTCGTTGGCAGCACATGTTGCAACCACCTGGAGGACCTGGGCAACAAGCCAACAAACTTGATTGAGTGGATATTGTTGCAGCTAACCGCCTAAACCTGAAGACTCACTTGGCCACAAACTGTCCATATTATTGTACCAAATATGTAGTGCACATAATGGGGCAATCTCTAGTGTCAGAGTGTTATCACCCAGTATCTTCTCTAGCAATCAGATTTGTTGTGATGCCCTAGTCCAAGATGATTGAGCAGCTGTCGATTCTTATCTGGAATGTCCGTGGCCTGAATGCGCCGGCGCGTCGAGAAGCTGTCCACAACATGATCCAGTCAACAAGCCCGAAACTTGTTTGCATCCAAGAAACGAAGCTTCAAGTAATCAATCTGCAGATAGCTACTGTCGGTACAATGGTTTCGAGTACTTGCCGGCTAATGGTACTAGAGGGGGTATTATGCTGGGATGGCATTCGGATTTCATGATTATTTCTGGTCTGCTCAAGCGCTTTTCGCTATCGATGATGGTTCGACCTGCATGGGAAGTCTCCCCCTTTCTGCTGACAGTGGTATACGGCCCAACAGATGATGTGGATAAAGTGGAATTGCTGACTGAGTTGTTATCAGTTGCATCAGTCTCGCAAATGCAGTGGGTGGTCCTAGGGGATTTTAACATGATCTATGAAGCGCGGGACAAGAGCAACCTTAATTTGAACAGGCAGTTGATGGGTAGATTCAGACGCGTCCTGGATCGGTGCGAGCTCTTTGAGTTTGCCCTTCAGAATCGTAGGTACACTTGGAGTAACGATTGAGCCCAACCAACATTAGTTCGTCTCGATCATGTGTTTTGCAACAAGGATTGGGATTTGCATCATGGTGGATACCGGCTGCAGGCCTTATCTTCATCGCTGTCAGACCAGAGTCCTCTGCTCTTATGCCATCAGGATAAGCCCTCTGTCTGTGATACCTTTCGATTTGAAAATTTCTGGCCACACATTCCTGGTTTTAAGGATGTCGTGCAGGAGGCTTGGAATGAAGCGGTGACTGGTATATCACCAATGAATGTTTTGTTCTTCAAGCTCTAGTGCACGTCAATCAGGCTTCGACAGTGGAGCAAGAAACTGTTTGGGAATGCCAGAGCCGGGCTACACATAGCAAATGAGATCATACATAGGCTCGATGTCATGCAGGAGAGTCATCAGCTGTCTTGAGAGGAAACTTTGTTGCGACGGGATCTCAAACTGCGTGTCTTGGGTCTGTCAGCAGTGGAGCGTGCCCAGCGTCGACAGGCATCACGTATGACCTGGCTCAAAGAGGGAGACGCTTGCACAAGGTTCTTTCATCTAAAGGCCAATAGTCGGAACAGGAGAAAATTTATACCTTGCCTAAAGAACAGCACCGGTGAATATGTTTGGGCTCATGAGGACAAGGAGAAGGTCCTGTATGAACATTTCTCTAGCATATTGGGAGCAGCCAAGCAGCGACATTCTACATTAAATTGGGCTGAGCTGGAGTTGCCACAGCTACCAGTAAACTAGCTCGATTAACCCTTCTCCGAGGAGGAAGTCAGGAACACCATTGCAGAGATGTCGGCTGAAAAGGCTCCAGGACTGGACGATTTTACATGGGTATTCTATCGGTCCTGCTGGGAAATCATCAAAAATGAAGTCATGACAGCATTCCATTGTTTTTACAACCAGACGGCAGGGCCATTGCCTAAGCTAAACAGTGCTCTACTAACGCTGACCCCGAAGTCAGAAGTTGCCGATGAATTCAGACTGATCAGTCTAATCCACTTTTTTGCAAAATTACTGTCCAAAGTGCTTGCAATGTGACTGACTCCATACATCGATGGTCTTGTCTCTAATGTGCAGAGCGCCTTCATCCGGAGACGGTGCATCCATGACAATTACATGTACGTCCGGAATTTAGCGAGGGCGTACTATAGAAAGAAGACACATGCTCTGCTCATGAAGCTCGACATATCAAAAGGCTTTCGACTCGGTCTCGTGGGAGTATTTGCTTGAGCTACTGTAGCATAGAGGTTTTCCGATGAAATGGCACAACTGGCTTTGCCAACTCTTCTCGACCTCATCCTCCTCGGTCTGGTTAAACGGAGTCAGGGGCCCCTGGATTAAGCACCGCCGAGGTCTTCGGCAGGCCGACCCGCTGTCACCGTATCTCTTCATCCTTGCTATCGACTCCTTGTAGCATGTCCTAGACAAGGCGACCGAAGACGGCATGCTTTCGCCTCTTCGTGATCGAACGGCACGCCTGCGGCTGTCTTTGTATCCTGATGATATGGCGGTGGTTGTTAATCCCATAAAGGCAGACGTGGATATGGTGATGCAGATCATGGAACGCTTCGGCCAGGCAACATGTCTACGGATCAACACTCAAGAGTACAGTCGCGCCAATAAGATGCTCTCAAGTGAATTTAGATCAAGTGTTGCAGAATTTTTCTGGTGCACAAGTTCATTTTCCAATCATGTGTCTGGGACTGCCACTATGTTTGGGTCGATTACGTATGGTACACCTGCAGCCTTATCTTGACAAAGCGGCAAATCAGTTAGCGGGATGGCAAGGGAAATTGATGAACATTGGAGGGCGTAGGGAGCTAGTTAAGACTGTACTGGGCGCCATGCCTACGTATTTTCTCACCGCTGTCAGGCCGCCGAAGAAATTCTATAGTGCTTTGGACAAGATTAGGAAGCAACTCCTGTGGGCAGGGAACCAGGACCTCCACGGTGGCAAATGCAAGGTAAATTGGCTTCACTTGTGTCGGCCTTTGAAATATAGTGGGCTCGGCATCTCTGATCTGGAGAAGTTTGGGTGAGCATTGAGATTGAGGTGGCTCTGGGGTCAATGGAAAACTCCAAGTAAGACATGGTGCAGCTCAGAACTCCCGGTGGATGCCGTTGATGAGGCTCTATTCACAGCGGCTACCAGAGTAACAGTCCGCAACGGGAAGATGGCAAAATTCTGGACTGTTGGGCGGTGTGGTGTGAGCACAACAAGTGGATTTTTGATAGGATAGAAAAGGATTGGGAGAGACTGGTGTCTGAAATTCATGACGAAGCTCGTCAGTGGGTCAAGGCAAGCACCGACAATTTAGCTACCATAGTGGGTCAGTCAGTTAGTGAGTAATAGCTTTTGATCAGTGGCCCTCCTAGGCCTCTCCCTAGGACGGGAAACGTTGTATTGCACCACTGGTGCAGCTTCAAACTTCTCCTTATAATATAAATGCTGGAATGTTCCGAAACTTTTTTAAAAAAGGAATTATGAATCTATCTCTTAGACCACCCAAAATTACATATGACTAATTCAGAGGGTTGCCAGGAAAACAGAAATGATGTGCTAACCCCTGGATTTCTTTGGCTCAGGTCTTCCAACATGAAACAAAAAAGATACGGAGGGCAATAGTGCCCAACCATTTTCAGCCACAAACATTTGCATTCAGAAAACTATTCCCAGGAAATCTGAAACTTACTGTGAGTAGCATAATAGCGTATGCATCCTCAAAATATTCTGAATATGTACTAGCAGAAGGGCAGGAGGCCACATTGAATTGAAGGCAACAGCTGGAACAGAACAGTCCTATCAAGCGAAGCGTGATGCCATACTCCGGTCAAAATTCCCATTAAATATAAAAAATAACGAAACAAAGAACTGCCATACATTTGTGCCAAGCTACAATAGAGTAGATAAACATTCTATCTCGCACATTTCATGCGTGCAATCTGGGCAAAGAGTACTGAAATTTCACTAATAGACGAAACTCCACGTGTAAATGTGTTTTGAGAAAGGAAAACTGAATAATTTTGTACATATTTAATGCAGGCATGAAAGTTTTCCGTATACTTATCTAAGATGCTTGCTCCCACTACTGCAAATTGCAGGTTTCGGACGCAACATGAGAAGACACTTGCGTTCAGAACTGAAACAAGAACAGATTAGAGCTAACTACACCTGGCGAGGAGGTGAGTCATATGATATACTACCCATTTTTTAAGTACAAAGATGTACTCTACAAATATAGAAAAGCCATAAGAAAAACGAAAAATTATGATGACTTGGTTAATACAATGTGCCTTGCCAGCAACCCGCGTGGTTTGCCTGCTGTACGGCAGGGGAACCGGTTCCACAAGGCAACACAGCAAACGAAGGACTATGCTGGCATGGTGAAATGGTGGTGCGACCTGAGATTTTTATTTATTTTGACCTTTTTAATTATTATTTTAGAAATGAATCCGGCGATTTTTTTTCAAATCTGGCCCTTTTTAGTCACGCCAGTTCGTCTGGCGCGACTTATAAATGAGTTGTGCCAGGGTGCTAACACGTGAACGATGACCGACTTAACGCCACATGGGCTGAGACGATTGAATCGCGCCACAGCAGATGGTGTGACTGAAAGACGCGTCATCTTATGACGCGTGTCCACCAGTCGTGCCATCTGCTGTGGCACGACTAGTTTGTACTTAAAACCCGTGTCGGCTTCTTCCTCTTCTCTTTCTCTCTTTCTTTCTCTCACGTGACTGCCGCCGCCGTCGACTTCACCGATGCCGCCGACCTTCCTCCGTCGCCTCCGGCCCTTGAACTCCGGTCCTCAACCTCTCTCAAGGTAATGTATCACTCCTAACCGAGTACATTTTTAATTTAAGCTCGTTTATTGGTGTTACGAATTTTTAGTGAATTTTTTGATTGAGTTAGAATCTTATTAGTTTAGAATGTAATTCATAGTAGATATAGTCATTTTTTACGTCGGTCGGTATTGAGTTGGATGTAGGTTTAGTGTAGTAAATTTTGTGATTGGC
>VSTD030002923.1:0-11352 GCA_008808055.3 Sporobolus alterniflorus
ACATCATATACATGGCCTGAAATATGAGTTATTACATGAATTCTTGTTTTACATTAGAGCACGCAAATCATGAAGTGTTCAAAGTTTAAACACAGCGGAAGCGAGACAAAAGACACCACTCGACGATACAAGGGCCTGCATCGAGCCCTAAGATGTGAAGTCCTCGATAGCTCTTCAGAGCTTAGGCTCCCAGCTGATAGCCCACAGGGAGGGCGCTGGGCAAGGCGGTCAGGGGTGGAGCTCACCCGAGCGGCGGTGTAGCGGAGAGGCGGTGGAGGATGCTTCAGGCGGCGGCATTCGTCGGTAGGGAGGGAGCTCCGGTGGCCGATGGCGATGGAGGCACGACCCTGTAGTGTTGGTGCAAAAGAGGGAAGGTGAGGGCGGCCTCCACTGGGGACAACGGTGGCGGATGGGGGGTCTCACCATGAAGCGGTGGAGGCGGTGGCGCTCGGACGGGAACTGGAGAGGAGGAGGGATCTCCGGTGGCGGGAGCCGACGAGGTGGGTGCGTAGGCAGTAGAGAACGAGGGGAGCTCAAGCTCGGGCATGGCACGGAGCGGAGTGAGGCACCGGCGTCTTCTCCAAATCGACTAGTGCACGGGGAGAGCAGAGGGGGAAATGGGGGGGGGGGTCGGCTCGGTCGTGCCACGCGGCGGAGGGAGAAAGAGAGAAAGAGGGTGGGCCAGCGTGGGGTCGACGGCCAGACCACTGGGTCGGAATAGCTCCGGGTGGCATGGTTGAAGGCGGCAGTGCACGCTCATAGCAGAGGCGGGCTGGTGAACAGGGGAAGGCGGCAGGGCACGGGGGACGCGGCGCGGCGCAGCTGACAGGTGGGGCCAGGCGGCAACGGGGCCCGATCTCAACGGCGGGGTGCAGGAGGGAGAGGGGTAAGTGAGGCGGCATGGCGACGAGGCGCCGACAGGCGGTCCCGGCTGGCACAGCGCCGGGCGGCGTGGTTCAAATTCGGTTTTAAACTGATTCAAAATATTCAAACGGTTCCAATGACATTTGAATTCCTCCAATTTTTGGCTAGTTCAAAGGATACCTTCCCTTGCTCCAAAAAATTGAAGTAAAATATGGTTGGAAAGTAGTTGAAACAAGGATCAACTTTCCTTATAGGAATTTCTCCAAATTCGAAACAAAATTTGAATTAAAATTCAGAGATATTTCTATGGGTAGAACATAAATAGAAATTCACTGGAAATTCTTGGAGCTTTGAAATTTGGTGAAATTTGGCTAGTAAGCTCCTTGCTACACGTTATTGCCAGGAAAAATATGTTTCCAGCAAAAGGGGGTCAGAAGTTTGAATTTCCTTTAAACATGGGATTTGGATTGATTTTGCGATAGTTTGAATCCTAAACTTCATTTTTAAATTCCACCTTTGGATTTAGGATCGTATTAGCACCTAATTATTTGCTAATGACTTTAATTAGGGTTTCCATAACATGGGGTGTTACAATATGTAAGGTTGCAATTTTTCATGGGGTTCATGGTGGAGTAGTAAGATACTTCTTCAGGTCTCCAAAGGCCTTTTGTGCCTCCTTAGTCCACTTGAACTTGTAATGTTTTTTGAGGAGTTTGAAGAAAGAGAGCCCCCTAACAACAAGTCATGAGATGAACCTGCTCAAGGCAGCCATACATCCTGTCAGCTTCTAGACATCATGGAGACTCTCTGGTGGCCTCATTTTTGTGATAGTCGACACCTTCTCTAGGTTAGAGTTGATTCAACATCGGGAGACCATATACCCGAGTAGTTTTCCTGAGGGCACGATGAAAGTGCACTTCTCAGGATTCAACTTCATTTTGAATTTCCTCGGGATGTTGAAGGTCTCTCCCAGTTCAGAGATGAGTCCCTCATCGTCCTGAATCTTGATGACCACATCATCAATGTACGCTTTAGCGTTGTGCCCGAGTTGAGTATGTAGACACTGTTGTACATCCCTTTGGTACGTTGCACCTGAATTTTTGAGTCAGAACGATATCATTGTGTAACAAAAAGCATCAAACGAAGTGATGAATGATGTCTTGATCTGATCTTTTTTTAGGGAACTCTGATGATAACCCGAGTAACAATCAAGGAAACTTAGAAGGCTGCAGTCTGTCATGGAGTTCATGACTTGATCAATTTGGGGCAAGCCGAATGGACCATTTTTGCATACCTTGTTGAGATCAGTATAATCACCACACATCCTCCAATCTTTATTCTTTTTAGTTACAAGTACTAGATTGGTAAGCCAATCTAGGTGGTACACTTTTGTTATAAAGTCGACATCTAATAGTCTAGCTATTTCTCTCTTTATTACATCCTTCTTGTCTTGGGTGAAACGACGAAGATGCTACTTGATGGGCTTGGCAGTCGGGTTGAGGTGAAGTCCATGCTCTATCAATTCCCTAGGAACTCTCGGCATGCCAACAAGCTTCCATGTGAAGATGTCCCTATTTTCCTGGAGGAATTTGACGGGCGTGAGTTCCTATTTGAGATCCAGACTATTCCCCACATGAGCGACCTTAGAAGGCTCATCCGGGGATAGTGGGATTGTTTTGCTGAGTGACTCCTCCGGCTGGATGGAAGTCTTGGATGACTTGGCCTTGGTCATGATCGGGTCTGAGGGGGAGGGGACACGACTAAGGCCTTCTCAATTCCTAGAGCTTTGCGGATGCATTGATCATGTCGGCACTCTCGCAACTCACCATGTCGCAGTTGTAAGCGTGCTTAACATCTCCCTTGATGGTGATGATGTTGTTTGGTCCTGGCATCTTTAAAACCAAGTAGGCATAGTGAGGAATTGCCATGAACTTGGTGAGTTCCAGCCTCCCGAGGAACGTATTGTATGCCGTTTCGAAATTGGCTACCTCAAACTGCATGTACTTAGTGTGGAAGTTATCTCGAGTCCCAAAAGTCACGGGAAGAGTGATCTAGCCGACAGGGGTCGCTGCTGCCCTAGGGACTATTCTGTGGAAAGGAGCCTGACTTAGACACAGTGCTCTTCTAGACATCCCCATCTAGTCTAAGATCTTCAGAAAACAGGATGTTCACGGAGCTGCCTCCACCATCAAGTACTCAGTTGAGCTTGACATCCTTGACGATGGGGCTAACAATTAGAGGGTACTGACCCAGCTTTTCGGATAAAGTCCAGGTGGTAGCTGTGGTCGAAGGTGACGGGGACCTCAGACCACTTCAGGTACTTGAGGGTAGCGGGTGAGACCGCCATGACCTTCCAGACGGTGAGCTTCTTCTTCTTCTTTGACTCGTAGGAGTCAAGTCCACCGTAAATGTAGGTCACCTCCTTGTGAGCTTTGGGGAAGTCGCCCTTTGGGTCTTTCGGCTTCTTTTCATGACCAGCCTTTTTGGCTGTCTTGAGGACCTCATCTACAAAGCCTTACAGTTAGTCGCAGTCCCGGGTCTTGTGCTTCCCCTGGGGATCTAGACTAGGAAATCTTCATACTCTCCCGGCCAGGGCCGGTACTCCTTGTTGTGACATGATCACTTCACATTTGCCACGCAGTGATCCGACTTACTCTTCTTGTCGTTACTCTTTGAGGTGTTTGGCTGATCCGAGTGGCTCAGCTCATTGTCCTTCTTCTGGTCTCTGGTGTTGATAGTCACCTCCTCGGCCAAGGCATATTTGTTGGTGATTGCCAACATCTCTTCAGACGTTCTGGGATTCTTCATGGTGAGCTTACAAATCAAGGACGAGTCCCTTAGTCTTTTCTTGAAGAACATGATGATGGATTTGTCATCGACTTCCGGAATGATGTTTATATTGTCGAAGAAGAGCTGGATAAATTCTCGGAGGGACTCTCCTTTATTTTGTACGATGCTGGCCAGGTCCCATTCGATTCCTATTCACATGCACGTGGCCCAGAAGTTGTTAATGAACTGCTGGCACAAGTTGGACCACTATCAAACCGATCTTGTGGGAAGCCCCATGAGTCATGTCTAGGCTGACGATGATAGGCAGATGGGCAAATAATTTGCCATGACGTATGAGTCCTCATGTGTGACCTCAATGGCGAGTTGATACACCTCGAGCCACTCGATAGGGTTGGTGGACCTATCGTACTTATCGATTCCTGTCAATTTGAAGTTTATCGGCTAGCGTACCCTCCTCAAATCATGGTAGAAAGCCTTGACTCCTCCTTCATTGCACCCTTCATTCATAGAGCAACACCGGGTAGGTTGGTCGTAGTAGGGACCATAGAAATCATGGTCCCTTTCGTCACGGCGCTCACGCTCGAGTCGGTCTCTCTCTTGCCGATGATTCTTGATCCGGTCATGAGCATCTCGATTGCGGATGACATCCCAACAATCTCCCTAACCTTGGTCACGCTCATCCAATGTCTGTGATAAGCTGTTGGCCGAGTCCCCATGAGGGCTTTGGTGATAGTCAGGATTCTGACCTCGCCTCCTGTGTGACGTCTCACCCTTAAGGAAGGATGGTTAGTATTAACTAGGATCGTTACGGGGTGTTATTACTAAAGTAATAAAGTATAATACATTATATACAAGAATATTAAAAAATAAAATGCTCTAAAAGTTTAACTTTATTATAAATTGAAGTACAGAGTTTTAAGCAAAAGAACAAGAGTAAAAGACATTTACGGAAGCGAACACTCGACGAACAAGAGCGGCACCTTGCCCTAGGGATGTCAACCTTAGAAACGGCTCATGCCGGAAGAGAGAGAGAGAGAGAGAGAGAGAGAGAGAACACACCTATAAAATAACATTAAAGCAAAGTCTGAGCAACTAAATTTCAGCAAGACTGACCGGTCAATGTGGTCATAAACAATCGACTCCTAGCATCCAAGGATTCAAGGGATAAGCTCTATCTCTATGCCAAATCCACGCTAAGAGTGGGTGCTTACTTTCAAATTTTAGCTCTATTCAAATCATTATAAAGGAAATGTGCAACCTACTCTAATCATACAAGAGTTACAATCAAGTAATTATAGTAAAGCAACAAAAGCATCAATTACATTAAGTTCATTAAATTAACTATGTGATGACTGCCACAAACAAGCGGTACTCATATTCGAGATATTCAAATTGTTGTACACCATGCAGGGCAAAAACTTGATCAACACGCCACACGCTTTCCATTCTCAATCTACGTATGGCCCTCGACCATACGCATCTCACGTGGTCCGTGTATAGCAACCTTTCGCTAGTCCCCACGAGGTCAAAACATGCCCCTACACCCAAAAGAAGTCTTGACAACCAAAGATAGACTGGTCCAACCATCATCTTGGGCCACCTCATTCTTCCTCCCTTGCGATAACCTTGGAGTAGGGGAGAGAAGGGTTGACCAAGTGGTTACACATCTACATCGGCTTACTGGGCCCATAACACCATCATGCGATCGATGCATTCAATACTTACTCGTGGGGGCCAATCCAACAGTCCTTAACCGACACAGATGGGGGCTACAACCTTGGAGGTGCCAACTTTCTGCATCACACTCCCTGCCCTTCCCAACTGACGGTCTCGCTTTCCACTTAAGGGCCCCGTCCGATCTCCAGTTTAATAATATTCCCTTAACAAGGATGGTTAGTCTTAACCAGGATCATTACGCGGCATCGTTACTGAAGTAACAACGTATAATACATCACATACAAGAATATTACAGATGAAATTCTCTGAAAGTTAAATTTTCAGAGCATTTCATCTGTAATATTCTTGTATGTGGTGTATTATACGTTGTTACTTCAGTAATGACACCCCCTATAACGATTCTGGTTAAGACTAACCAATCTTGCCTAAGTGTGGGACATCACATCCTATCCCCATGGTCAAGGGCCAGGTCCATCATTGTGGTCGCGTCAAGAATTGCATGCAGACACCTGACTTGTGCATTTACCTCTGCGATATCCTTAGGCAGCAAAGGATTGAGTTGGTCGACGATCACCCTAGAGGCCAAGGCATTGTGGGCAGGCATGCGGTAGACCTGCTCGCCTTGCCACTTGATTCGGGCGATTTCCTCGTGAAGCATCCAAGAGCGGTTCTATAGTCACTCCCGTCCTACGGGGCGCTGCCGGTTGTACTTGGGGTGATGCCCCCAGAGGCGGCACCATTCTCAACTTCATCCTTTGACGCTCCTGAGTCATCTTGTCGGCCTCGATGTCTCCCAGCTGCCTTGTCTGTCTCACCGGCCAAACAGGCTGCTCGAGCGATGTTTGCCTCGGCGTCTCGGACGATCTCTTATGTAGTTTGATTGGCGGGGGGTTCACCCGGCCCCATGATGAAAACCTATTGACCACTGTCGGAGTCAGACTTCGATGATGACTTGTAGATTGGATATGTTGCGGCAAGGCAGCAAATCTTGTGGTGGTCGGCGTTATCCCCTGAGGGATCCGGCTCCAATTCCCCCATATGCTAGATATGTGCCCGAGTTGTGCCTCGCATGTGAGGCCATCTCAAGCTGGGATCAGGTGGACTCAGTCAGTGCTTGACCCCATGACTCAGGCTCCTATAAGCTCAGATCTCCCATCTTATCAGCGATGAAAAATAGGGATCCAAAAACCAACCTCGAGTCAGGAAGAAACTTGCTTGTCGATTGAAACGCTATCGGTCTCATGTAGTTGAATCTTGTGAGCCCCACGGTGGTCACCAACTATCATGGTTTATGACAAGTATTGAGAGTATGGGTGCTCACAAAAGTAGAGAACGATTGAAACATGAGGAACACGAGGATTTTAGATAGGTTCGGGCCTCTATGAGGATAATAGCTCTACATCCTATGTTCTGGTGTATTATGATTCATTGGGTTAAGACCCTCTTATATACCAAGGGGCAAGGTTTATAAGGAAGATCTAAGTCAGTTATATCTTTACTGACCGGAACTCTATCTCTACTTGCCTATTTTACAATTTTATTAATTGAATATCTTTTAAACCAACTCGATAATAGGCCCCTTGGCCCAGATCTTCAGGCCAAGTGGGCCGACTCATGGTGCCCCCCCCTTCCTTCTCTCCAAGTCCAAGCAGTCAGGTAACCATGTTACCAAACCTTGTCAGTTTGGCATAAGCAACTCTCCCTCTATCTGTTACACAGCGGACGAAGGGTGGCAAGACTCAGAAGAATGAGAGATGAGTTGATTGTGTCCTTTGTAGGGACGTCTCCTTATATAGAGATAGAAAGACATGATTAAGTGTTTTCAATCACTCGGATATAGGATACCACAAACCTAAAATTTCTTAATCGTGTAATCACTCAAGATGAAGGCATAATGAAAGGCATTGTTGAAACATTTACATTTTCATGTCATGAAAAGTAAAATGGATAGCTATAACACAACTCACCATGACAGCCATTTGATGTGTAATGAAGTCACAAGTCACACAGATGACACGGGACGAGCATGAATGCGTGTATTTGTTCACAACATAGCTTCTTTCATTTCTCTTTGCATGAACTCAGGTTTGTAGCTTCTATATATGTCGATAGTTTTAACCTAGAACAGCATGGTGGGATAAATCCAACTACCATTCTCTTCATGCCAACTTGGCTTTCCCATTAGACTCGGTACTCACAGGTAGCTACCACAAGGGTTGGCTATTAATTAGGTCCAAAATTTTAACACCTTTCTCAACTCAGGGTCACTCTCCTCACCAACAACTTTTTGTCTTAATTTATCATACTAGCTAAGTTGTTGTCCATCAATTTTTTAAAAGTCTAGGGTCCAAATTGAAATGTCTTTGACCGAACAATGTGGGCACCAAAGTGTAACAAACTATTGTAACAATTTAGGGGAGCAAAATAGAATGTGTAGAACTATAAAAATACTTAAAAATTTTATCGCAATATAGGGATTTTCTACAAAGTAGCTAGGCATGCCCCGACCTAGAGTAGAGAGGGGTTGTGGCCCAAAAATGACATATGCCTACAAAAAAATGTACGAGGGTGGGGAGAGAGGGATGGCTAGGGTTAGAAACCCTAATCCCTCTCATGCTGACCACCATCACCGCTCCACACCCCCACCCCTTGCACGCACCTTTGTTGTGCCATCTCAATCCACCAGTGCCATGACACGCTAACCTCCCGCCTCCCCCCACGTTGTCATCACACTGCCACCACCCTCTATGTATCATCGTGCAACCTTGTCATGGGCACCTTTTGGTGCGTCTCCACAACGGCGACAAAGGAAGAAGCAAAAACATGGAGGTGTCCATTACAATATTGAATAACCTTGTCAACAACCTTTCCTTTTCTTCCCTCTTTTATTTACCATCCAGATCTATTAGTCATGTAAGGATTTGTGGAATTTTGGTTTGGGGTATTGGAGGCGGGTGGCGAAGGCAGAGGGGTTGTGGTGGTGATGCCAATCGTAGATAGGCAGGAGGGCGGTGGGGAGGGTCAGAGGGTGGCATGGCAACGACAAATGTTGCCTTGTACATGCCATCCAGAAGTTTCGACTCAAAACAAGAAGAGCTTTTCCCCTCAGCTAATCTTCTTATGTTCTTGACCATTCCAAGCTTCCCATTGGGCGGTCCATATAAGCAATTCTAGTAGCACTCATGTTTAGTCTGTTTCTTGCACATAAATATAAAACATGCCACCCACCCCCATCTTATCCCTCCTTCAGTCCTTCTTTGGTCACAACCTTGTTCCCCTTTCCTTTCACCACCATCATCCATCTCCTTCCCTAAAATCTGGTTAACCCTAGGTCACCTTGGAAGAGGGACAAATCATAGTTGCCCAAAGAAATTCTCCACCTCACCTTCCTCTCTTGCGCCGAGCGGGTCAGGCACTCGAACTGAACCTAGGTTCCATGCTTGTCGAGATGTCGACACATGGTGACCACCTGAGAAGGCCACATAACCAATGGCACCCTCTACAGGTTTTGGGCCAACACATCCACCGGCCCAGCCAACACGAAGTTCTCATGCGATCCTTGCAGGGGCTCTTCAATCGGTGATGCACTCCAGTTCCGCTAATCAGGCTCGATCTCACTTCACGGACCATGCATCTTCAAATGTGACAGATCATCTCCGATCTCGAGGACCACTGCTTTCCCTAATGTCTGTCCTCAATCACCTGACAATGAGAAGGGGACGAGGAACAGAAGCAACAAGCCCCTCCTTCAAAGGCGTTGAGATCGACGGCGGTGACCTCAACGACGGCACAGAGGGAGGAGGGTGGAGGGGTGTGGCGAAAGGGGAGAATACATCCGTTTCTATTTCAAAGAAACACAGTGGAATATTACCGACTAAAAAATAAAGCGAGAAAAAAATTAAAAAACGTAAATAATAAAAAAAGAAAAAACTACCTTATCCTCTCGACTCTGCCACAAGCCCAGCCTCCGACGCCCGCGTTCGTGTTTCCCTACCGCGCCGCCACCCCAATCCCAGCGCTTTCGTGTTTCCCTACCGCGCCGCTACCCCAATCCCAGCTCAGATCCGCCGGAATCGCCAAATCGGCCAGCTCAGATCCGCCGGAACCGCCAAATCGGCTAGCCGCTGCTTCCTGCGGTAAGCCGCCCCTCCTGCTCGGCAAGCCGGGCCGCAGCGTGTCGCGCCTTCATCCAGGGAGCTCCTCGCTGTCCTCCTGGTACGCCGCTAAATCCCATATCGCCGCGATTAAGATTTTCGATTTATTCCTGGTTAGGATTTTCTATTGTATCGACTCGAATCCTAGGTACTGTTTCCCTCAAAATTTCCCCGCAAAATCCTTGTTTAGGTCTTCCGGGTGGACCAAAAATTGTTTATATAATCTGGTGGAGTCGTAGTCCCCCGAACCAAAAAATGTTTTGCAATCGATTGTCTCCCCAAATATTTTCCCGTGGAGTCGAGTAGAATCATCGTTTCTTTTTATCGCGTCTTTTATTCACTTGCGCACCCTATTCACGCAGAAATTCTGTAGATTTTGGTACGTATGATTTCTTATGCCGTACGATTGATTTTGTCCTCAAATTTTTTTCTCTGAAATCGAGTAGAATCGTCGATTTTCCTCCCAAAATCCCTCCATTAGGCTGTACAATTTATTCACTCGCCCTCCCTATTCACGGAGACATTCTGCCAATTGCGGCAGATTCAATTCTTCTTTTGTGGTGATATATCTCGTTTGTTCCCCAAAGCTGCTCCGAGCAGTAGCCATGGTGAAGACGCCCAACCGCGTGGCCAGGGCTAAGGGGGGGCCTGCCGGCTCTGGAGCCAGTGCGGTGTCAATGCCCTCCATGGTGAATGCGTCCTCCCCTGGATCGGTCAAGACCTCCAAGCTTAAGAAGCGGAAGGTCGTCAAGGTCACCCGTAAGAAGACAGCAGCAGCTGCTGCCGATGATGTTGCCTCGGGGGGTGTAGAAATTGCTGGTGGTGATGCACTTGCATCGGTGTCCATGCCTCAGCCAACTGCAATTGCTGTGGCATCACCTGTGGCACAGGCACCGAAGCCAGCTACAGATGCTGAAGAATTGGTGCCTGCACCAACACCAGCCACTGCTGAAGCTTCAGCATCAGCAGCAAAGCCAAAGCCAGCTGATACTGATGCTGATGCTGCAGCTGCTTCCAGCAAGCACAAGGGCATGAATGCTGATACCAGCGCTGGTGATAGGAAGATGAAGAATGGAAAAAGGTGGGCTAGGAATGGAAAGGGAAACGAGATGGAGGATGGTGGTGGAAGGAAAAGAAAGGGGAACAAGGCTGTGGCCAAGAAGGAAGGAATGAGGGATAATAAGGGAGCAGGGTTTATATTTATGTGCAATAAACAGACTAAGAAGGAGTGCTATCAGAATCGCTTGTTTGGGCTGCCAAATGGGAAGCTTGAAATGGTCAAGAAGATCAAGCCAGGGGCAAAGCTCTTCCTGTATGATTTTGACTTGAAGCTTCTGTATGGTGTGTACAAGGCAGCATCAAACGGTGGGCTGAACCTTGTCCCAGAAGTATTTCATGGGAAGTTTCCAGCTCAGGTAATTTCTGGTCTTTCATTGATTAGAATCATAGTCAGGTGACCTGTTTTGCGTTGAGCAGTGTATTTATTTTTTTCAATGGTGTTGGAGTATAAGATTTACTAGCAGTTTAGTTATGTTAAATAACAGTGTGTTATACTAAGGGACATTTGAATTTTAAGAATTGCATTACTGTAGGCTCAAGGGGGTATTTCATTTATAGATTTTATTGATAGATGTTTATGTAGACACTGTCAGATTATGCAATGACAAGCTTTATAAACAGGGGTAGTTAGAAGTGCGCATTCTTACTAGGAAAGCAGGAATGCGTTCTTAGATGTTAAATTGTTAAGTAAATATTAGCAATGGAATAAATTAGACTAATAACAGATGGTTAGCTTTTTATTTAATACAGACAGTATGAGCTCTGTGCAAATGTTTAAGAACTTAGTGTAGCAGCAAGGTAGTTAGAT
>VSTD030002924.1:0-11352 GCA_008808055.3 Sporobolus alterniflorus
GCGTCATTTACCCACATATAAAAACTTATTGTTCAGTCAAACACTTATAAGTTTTAAGTTTTTTTGTATACCCACTTGAGTCCACTCGTCTTGTTGACCATCATGTGGTAGCCATGTGTCAACAAAACATGACATGTGGCATCGAGACAATCATCCAGCATGACACTTGACCGTGATAACTCAAATTGATGACATGTAACCTTGAGGCACTCATCTAGTGTGGCGGCTTGGCCATGACGATTCAAATTGTTAACTCACATCTGGCTAAAATCGTTGGCTCATATCCAACAACAAATTGACATAGACACGCGGCCACGGTGGACCAGTTGATCTACACCTATATGGATTGTTTTGTTGACACATAACTGCCATGCATGATGATCAACAAAACAAGTGGATATAAGTAGGAATATGAAAAAACTTTAAACTTGTAAGTGTTTGATTGAAGTAAGTGGGGTTTTGTAATTTTCCCTTCATTTAATAAGGCACTGTTTGGATCCCTCAAATTATTTAGAAACTAACTTTTTGAAACTCGAGGGCCGCCAAATATGTCAGCTTCTTGTCTGGTTTTTACAACTTTCTCAGTTTCTGTGAAACTAAGAAGCAAATCTAGCTCAATCTAGCTAATGTCAGTTTCTGGCATGAGGAAGAGAAAAAAAAAATAGGACCTATCTTTTAGAAAGTAGTCCTCGAAACACCTCGGTTCAATTTCTAACAAAAACCAGTTTCTAAAAACTGAAAAAAATCATTTTCTTAAAAATTAGAAATGATCCAAACAGGACCTAAGTATTTTCCCTCTCAGCTATGGGATATTTCCAAGGGCTGAATGGAGATATTGGAGAACAGTTGAAAACTTTAAACCTTAATACACTCCTTTTCAAGATATAATTGAAGTGGTAGAACTTTATTTATTTAATTATTTTTGTTTAATTGGTGTACCTTTGTGTAGGTACTGTTTAACAAGAATATTTATCTGAAAATATCTAGTTGGTGTATACATGGATGCTTAAAATACAATCAAATTATTACATCTGCAACAATTATATTTAAGAATGTCATTGTAGCGGTTTCCTTTTTTTTGTTACATGTTCAAAATTGCAGCCCCATGTTCTTATGCTGTGTCATGTATGACTTCTGAAACAAATGCATTTTCTAGACTCATTGTTGAGTCGTTGCCCCCACGCACAGGTCAGTACAGCACAACACGATGCTGTCCCTCATAGGCTTCTATAGCTGATCAAATATGGTGTCGGACCAGAAATCTCGCCTAAACCCATAAAACAAATGTAATGCAGGACTTCAAGGACCATCAACAATTGCTTAAGTTCTCACACCCATCTTCAACTGCCTAAGGATAATGCTGCAAGAACAAACACATTCACGGGATTCTGCGAATTAAGAATGCCGGTAGTACAAGCATGTACATGGCGTAGCCTCGATGGCAATGGCCACTTGCATATGGCTCTCTTTTATCTATGTGCTATTCGATCACAGGACAGGAACACTGCATGGATGATGAAAGGTATATCTCATATCTGCATTAACAACTCTCTAGCATCAATTATGCGCAAGCTAAGCAACAAAAGCAATCTACTCAGCAATCTGGCGTCTCCGTTTTGGACGATTGCAGTGTCCCGAAGACAAGAACGATTTGCAAACCACAGTTTAAACGAGATAGTTGCCGGGCAACTTTTACTTCCTACTGCTGCATTATTGAGCTTTTCTATTGACTCCCCAGATGGCGATATGTAAGATGGACTAGGTACAAAGACCGCTGCGCCCGTTTACTTTTATGAAACGATTATTTGAACTATTATCTATGTGTTAAATTTCATAGGTTAAATATAGCAAGCGTGTGCTATGAAAATTATCATCATCATGTGCCGGTATATTTGGTCTGAAAGGAATGATTGGCTCTTTAACAATGAGGATCCCCAAGTTGCCAAATGCACAACAAGATTTAAAAGAGAATTTGATCTGGTTATCCATAGATCAAAGAGTAGTAGAAAGCAAGATATGGAATTATGGCTATGTAACATAACTTAATTGCTTTAGTTTTTTTGTTTGTACAACTCTTTTATTTTAATAAAAGTCAGTAGGGGGTCACCCCTCCTGTTTCATATATATATATCAACCTTTTATTTGAATATAGTGTGTAAATATTATAAATGTCGGGGGCTAAATCATAAGAATGTCAAATAGTGAATCATAGACATAGAAATAGAATATACAAAAGTGTTGAATTATGATCCAAATTCCTTGAAGATGACCAAGTTGGCGATCGAAGCGGAGACCCGTCGCTGGTAATAATTACGACGTTCTTGTAAACACTTCACAAAAATAATAAAAATTATGGTTGGCTGATGCCCGTGGTTTTTTCCTTCACATTGGAGGGTTTTCCACGTTAAAATCCTTGTGTCTGCGTTTGGTTTGATCTTCTTCACCTATTGTTTTCTCTGTCGATCTCTAACAAAAAGGGTCTTAGTTGTAAAACAAACCATGAAATCAAGAGATAGAGACATGCTTGGCGATATGCAGTTACTCTGAATAAACTATAACTCCTGGAACCATCATCATCATTTATACTAATAAATCAAGCTTATAACCTGGATTAATCAGTGATCAGTTCCTGATGATGCAGCTATAGTGTGAGTTCAGCAATATAACTTTCACAGAGCATAAGATAAGTAGCAGTCCATTTCGGTGCCATGGTTGCATTATTGATCACATGTACAGGTGTACTAGTGTCTTTTTTAGCACTTTTTCTCTGAAACAGGACACGCGGCAGTAGGACACTAATAACTTTTTCAAACCTGTGGATGGGGCATCAGAAGCTTACATTCATACAAGTGTCATGCTTCTGGATCGCAGAGGTCAGAGAAAAAGTGATGTAATCCCATCCACAAACATGACACCATGTTCAAACCTGCAACTCAATGCATGCCTTTGCTGCATATACACTGCATAAGTGAGCTGATGACAGTTACTGGTGGGGAGTAGCTGGCTGCCTCGATGGTAGCTTCCCAAATTGTTTTTCTCATTTGATAGTGTCATGACAATTATAACTGTACAATAATAATAACATGTTAAGATGCCCAGAGCCCCAGACAATGTTAATTGGTATGCTGCATTATTGAACTGGTCCTCGCGAAACATACCTGGTATGAAAGATACAGTTCAGTGGCCATGTTGCACCTCATGAACACTGTTTCCAAACACTTAAGATTCAGAGATGTTATGAATAATGTTGTGATTATTTCCCCTTTTTATCGATTATTTGTTATCCTATCATAATCATAACTGGTTGCAACCTTGTCTGAAGAAGTCTCAATTGGTCAATTATGTCACCATAGTAGCAAGCGGGCAAGTTTGTGCATTACTACTTAAAACAAAATGTTTAGGTGAGGACTTGTGCAATAGGTTGTTTATGAAGATTTTACATCATTTTATACTAAATGGGTCAGCCTTAACGTTGAAACTGCACGCACAACAAGAAATCAAGAGAGAAAGACATGCTTGGCTCTCATTTCTTGCAACTTCATTCAAGGTGCTGAGGTGGCAGTGGTAGGAATTCAGAAAGTGAAGTACGCGTCAGATGGAGATGGAAATGGCGGTACGGAGAGAATTTTAAAAACAAGAGTAAATTGCATGCCATCCATCAACATCTACCACCTAGTTTTGAACTCAAAAAATCATTTTATTAGTCTAGTTCTTTTTGAATTCAGATGTGTTCTAGTTTGTAATGTGATAATCTATAGGACAGATGTTCCCTGCAGGATGCTGATTATATGATTTCTCTACTGCATGATTGGTGTCAACTAAGGCAGTTAACAACCATTTTTTAGATCATGAGGCATTTAACAAACATAATTATTGGTACTTTGGGAGTCAAAGCTTAATGGGAGGATCATCACAATCACATGCTTTATTATGATACACCACAAGCAAAAGTACAGAAGAAAATTTGCCACATCGCACCTCCACCAAATAGTTATGTAATAAAACAGCTGCAGTTAGCGTCATGACATCCTTCCTTTTGGCATTTGCGGTAATCTTATCTGATGATATATATAACATGCTCTTACAAGGGTGGATTTAATTAAATGCTATCAAGCCTATCATTAGTGCCGGACCGACAGAATTACTTGTGTCACGGGAAACAGACTAGTGAAATTTTCAGAACAGAAAATAAAACACATTATTTGAACTCGTCATCCATCAAAAACAGGTCAAAACAGGCAAGTTCTTCGGCTATTCGGATGACTCAAATCTTACAAGCAGCTCCAACAATAACCGGGTTATTAAGATGATTTTGCATCCTAATTTTTAAATATTACACATCACTCACATGGTAGTCCATATCATACAAGTCGCTGCAACCACCAAAATAAAAGTATCCAGCATTTGATATGTTCTACTGAGTAATAATGCAAAGTTCTCAATAAAACTCAGCAAAGTTTCAAAAGATATCACTTGGAAACAGAACAGAGGAAAAAACTTGCCAGATAGTGTGACATAGCTTTCCAAGATTGAGCCAATTAAGGAGGCAGACAAGCAGAACAAGTGGAATATGGCAACAACCAACGGTAGGAGAATCCTGCCTTGTCAGGTCAATGTTGTTGGTCGTATTTGCGGTTGCATAATGGATGAGAGAGAGAGAGAGAGAGAGATGAAGATAGTGGAGAGTAAGCTGAGTGTAGGGGAGCATTCTTCTTGGCAGACTTTGCAGTGTGTTGGTTGCTTTGAACAGTGACACTGTTAAAAACTGCAGCTACAATAATTCAGACACTGCGTTCGTGGAACCTCCCGTTACTGTAGATCTTATGATATATCAGATAAGCATGATGCTAGCCTGACAGAGTTTCTTGACAAAGTTTCAGAAATGGAATATTCTATCGGATTTGCAATATCTAACAATGCAAACCGCGTCAACAAAGCACAGTGTCTACAGCTGATAGAGAACTGTAATATGACATAGACATTGTAACGCTTCACTTCTTATCACAAACCACTTTTGTGCAGTAAGATACTCTTAACAAATCAATTCGGCACTTCACGTTTACACCACAACACAGGTTTATGCATTGAACCGTGACAAGTCTCATCTTCGAGAAAAATGATTGGGGGGGGGGGGGGGATGAATGCTTTTAGTGGTAGCGTATCTACAGAAAGATGTCAATTCTATCTTGTTGTAACTTGTCACCATGAGTGTTTTCCTTTTTGGATAACAAGAGCTCTGCCTATTCAGTTGAAGCGAGAACAGAGTTCAGAAGATGCAACAGTGAGTGCCTCAAACACCAGATGGACAAACAGTGAAACAGCAATTACACACCAACCTCCACACACTCAAAGTGAAGATGGAGTCCACTTATTATTGTCGATTATACAGTACTTCCCGTTTGCTTCAGATTTTCCTAGGTGATTATTTCCGTTAACCACCCGTTTAAAAGTGCACTAACTGTTCTGTAACTGTGGACATGGCAAGTTCAACTTCTTATTCTGTAATGATGGATAGAAACTTGAGGAGACCCCCGAAAATCAGAATCTCTGAGTTGTGATGCTCAAAATGCAGGCGCACAAAGACATGGCTCCAATAATAGCGTGCCTCAATGATGGGAATAGGTCAAAGCCTCCCTTATTACTTTTGGAGTAGTGATGGAGGCAAATGCATGTTACCATGTTGTTTTATTCCTTGCAAATTATAATTGATCCAATGATGGTGACGGGTCAACTCAAAGCATGCAACGAATTGTCCTCGGAAGATTGTGTGGGCTCCTTCAGTGGTGGTCTGCGGATGAATATATGTCCAGAATTTTTTCAACAGACCAAAAGAGGAGAGAAAAATGGGAAAAGGAAAAATGGTCGTAATTGAAGAGGAGAGGAGTTAATAGAACAAACCAACACGTTCTTCTCAACGTTGAGTGAGAGGAGAGGAGTTAATAGAACAAACCAACACGTTCTTCTCAACGTTGAGAGTGAGAACTCTGCAAACACAAGCAAGCGCCTTATATTAGCACATTTAATTTGAGAACTGGTACAAGTTTCTCCTCTGAGAATTAGAGCAGGCCTCCCTTTTGAAAGATCGTAAGCTCGTCCACCAACAAGAGAGGCGGTTTCAGGCCGACATATCTTAACAAGGGTGTCCTACATGTCAGCCACGGTGTAGTGCTGTACTGTAGAGGTCCACTCCCACGTACTAGTTTGTTCATGCTTATGCGTCTTCAGACCACCACAACATTCAGAGATCATCCCAGATAGCATGGGGCGTGATCCACTAAAAACTCTCAAGATAATGATGATTAATCCCGGCTTTTGGTGGGACAACTGAGTCCATGGCCAACAACTGCATGCGCCGCGGCCAGACGTGTCACCACGCCACTGGACTGGGGCACGTGACGTGTCATCGGGTGAGCTGACGTGTCGTGCCACGTGTGGAGAGGGTAGGGTGGCATTCGGTTTGGTGAGCTGTCGTGGGAATCAAAGCAGAGGGTTGGACACGGAGTCGTGGACAACTGGTTATTGGCGATGATCGTCCAAGCAGTGAGTGATGGGCACACACGCTCCTCTCCTGTCCATGCAAACCATTTAGGCTAGCGAGCTGTTGTTGAATTGGTCAGTGGCGAGGAAAGCTGGGTTTCACTTTTTTCTTTCTTTCTCCTTTCCAAGGCATGCATGTGAGAAGCATATGCACGTGTACTTAGTTGTGTGCAGCCAGGAATGCTCAAGGCATGGATAGGGTCGAGTATCCAATACGTCTGAAGTTGAAGGCTGTTTTTGCTTTTGGTTGGTGTGTGGGTGTTATACTTGTCCGTGGGGGCACTACCACACGTGGACATCATTATTCTCACATACCTATATATCCTGCAGTTTTCTCATTTTGCAGCTCCTAATTTTCCTTTCTGGTTAATTAATGAACTTAAGCTAGTCAGGTTTATGCAATAATATTGTTCTATAAGCATAATAACATGTACAACCCTGAGTCGATGGAACGATCATCCAAGCACAGGAGACGACTCAAGAGTCTGTCACAATAAAGAGTCTCTTAAATCATTCTCATAATAAATATAGTAAAAATATAATATATATGAAACGTTGTGAAGGGTCGATCTCTTATATTTTTTTCACTTATCCTCTAGAAATAGCTCATGAGTCAGAATTATACATGCTCTAATATTTGCAGTTAATAAAGTTTCAAGATTTTGAACTAGTGAGCCTCTCCTCCCTCCCCCTGTTGTTCAAAATGCCATACTTTGACTACATATCGGTATGGTACGGTAGTCACTTTTTTATAAATCCTTACGAAAATTTTAGCAAAACAAGGAAAAATGTATATGGACCTCTAATTACTTGGTAAACGACAATAACAACCGGCTGTTCCTTGCATGCAAAAAAAAGGTGTGTGCTTGTGGTCGTAAGTAAGCATTGCAGGTTAAGGTTTGGAGAAAAAGTCGTAGCCAACTTCTATTTGGTGGTCTCACCACACCACACAGGAGAAGTGATGGCCATGAGAACATTTTAGGCAGCGGCGCTAAAGCTGATGGACACGTGTAGTTCTCACCTTGCACGTATAGTTGGTGGGCAGGCAAGGATGCGTGAGAGAGATAGGCTAATATCTATCGTCGATACAGATAAGTCTAGGCTTAGGACGTGGAAAGAATACTGTTGTTGACGGCTGCGCGCATTACGGTTTGTTTGTGGGGCTCTCCTCCTGGCTTGTCTGGTTTTTAGATCTGTGGTGATCCTTTCTGGTAAGCGTGGCCTTACCTTATTTCTCCAGCAATAATGCAAGATGTAGCAGTTAGGCAAAAACCTTTTCACAAATCACAAACCTACATTGCTACCGTAGTATAATTGCACCGTGGACAACCACAAAACCATTTCACATATTCCCTTTGCTCTTAAAAAAACAGAATACAAATGCAAATCACTCATTGAGCACTCTTACAACACACACCTACTCTGCTTGTGAGCACTTTCGAGAGACAATGTCAGATAATCTTGAGATTCACGAAGTCACCATTGTCGTCTTGTTATTGAGACGATAATCATTTAGAAAGAATAATTAGTCGTAAATGCAACACTCATGTTTAAAGATGACAACGGATAAATTATACGTGGATACTGGCTCTGGATATCCATATCTGTAACCTTTACAACATACCTGAATCCATGCCCATTACCCGTCACGGATAGAAAATCATACCCATATCCGTTACTCGAGTCGTGCACAGTACCGCCACTACAAAAATCATTGATTCCACCGTCTTTGGTGAGTTTGCGGCCCCACTGCTGCCTTGGAGTACACCCCACCCCTCCGCGTACCTCCCCCACCACTTTTCCCCTCCGGGTGTGCCGACAATGGGAGGTGCGGCAGTGCTTACACATTGAGTTCCAGTAGCCAACTGTGGTTGGTGAAGGGGTGGTTGGCGGCACGAGTGATGACTGGAGGTTGGAGAAGGGTCGGCAGCTGTGTCAACAGCGAGGTGGCCGCACCGCTTGTGCTTCTCCGCAGCGGGTTAGCTGTGCCGGTCACGCTCCTCTGCGGCACAACGTCGCATCCTCCACGACACCATGCGTGCTCGGGCGCTCCGTTGTGTGCAGAGAGAGAGAGAGAGAAAGATAGATGGACGGCCATAAACCGGTGCGAAATTGTTTATTGCTTTGATGGAACAGCGCTCCAGTCTACACAGATATATTGATTTTTTATCACGCGGCACATGTCCACTTGCATTTGGCAGACCAGCGGTCGGTTTCAAATAGGGCGGGCGTGCGCATCGAAATTTTGGAGTCAGCCTACTTATGTGCTTATATATTGAAGTGAGTCTCGGGTTTCGGGTAACGGGTATGGACATGATTTTTTTCGTGCCCGTTTTCAATTTATCCGTGGATCTGAAATCAAATCCATACCCACACCCACGGGTGAGGACCGGTATCCATATCTGCACCCATTGGGTCGGGTATTCGCGGGTATGCGGATAACGAATATCCATTGTCATCTTTACTCGTGTTATTGAATCTAATGTTTGAATCTGGTAGCACAAGGAATCTAATCTATATAAACCCAGTTTGCACATATCGTATATAGTTATATATTTAATTATATAAGGATAACCCACTTCGAGTCATTTATGTCAGTTCTCTTAACATATAGATACACCATCACTACAGGAAACACAGAAACTTCCGTCGGCCAAAAGCCGATGAAAGTTAGCCCAAAGCCGACGGAAATTAGCTTTTTTCATCGGTGTTAGGGTAATTTTCATCGGCTTCTGGCTGACGGAAGTTTATTGATGAAAGTTAGCTAACTTCCGTCGGCTTTAGCTAGCTGACGTAAATTAGCCGAAAAACGGTAACTTCCGTCGGCCACCGAAGCATCATGAACAGAAGCTACACATCAAATTTATCCCAAATTCTGAACAGAACCCAAATTCTGACTTAAGTGATGTATGGTTACTGTGTTCTCTATTTGGAAGATTATTGAAGCACCTGCAATTTATCCCAAAATCATGAACAAAACCCTCAATTTATATTCAAAATCATAGAAGCACCTTAATGCACCATAGCTTTCAAATTTCGAACATACCATAGCTTTCAAATTTGAACAGAAGCTACTACTCATTCAAATTGAACAGAACCTACAATCATTCAATAGCTTTCAATTTGAATTTCAAACAGAAGCTACACATCAAATTTGTCTACCTTTCTCAAATTTGAACTCAATGCATGGGGTGGGGGTGGGAGGGCGTCGGGGTGGGTCCTCACCGGCCGCGTGGAGGAGCCGGTGGGCTAGGCGCCGGTGTGGGCGCGGCGTCGGTGGGCGTGGAGGAGAAGGCGCCGGCGTGCGCATGGGCACGGCGTCGGTGGTCTGGGCGCGAAGGAGGACGGGCGCCGCTGGGGTGCGGAGGAGAAGTTTGTTGGGGGCGTAGAGGAGGACGGGCATTGCCGAGGGGGGGGGCGCTTGCGCGTGGAGGAGGATAGGTGTCGTCGGGAGGTGGAGAGGCGGGGTGCCACCAGTCGACGGCGTGGTGGAGCAGCGGCGGCGGGCGCACGAGTCAGGAGCGGCGGCAGATCTGAGTCGAGTGTGTGTGTGAGAGAGGGGGGCAGGGGCGCGCGAGTGGTTTTTTTGATAAGTCAATAAATTCCGTCGACCACCCCTAAAGCCGATGGAAGTTATGTTAATTTCCGTCGGCTAGCTCTGGCCGATAGAAATTACGTAATTTTTGTTGGCTTTTCCTCGAGCCGACAAAAATTATTGTGGCCGATAAAAAATTTTGTTTTTCCTATAGTGCACATCAGCACCCAATCAGCATACTCCCTCTGGTGTACTAATAGTTGTCGTTTTGGATAGGATCTCGCATACCAAGGAGGTATTAAGTATGACTCGTTTTCTCACTTGTGCAGCAAATTTTACCGTCTCAATTGGTTACTGACCCGATTCTCAAGTGAAGCGGTGTGGGTTCGATTCTTGCCAGGCACTCACACATTTTGTTTTTTTTTCTTTGGGTTTTGTTCTCATGGTATGAATGCTTCATTGGGAGTGTAAAATGACTACTAATTCTCCACTCTAGCAATAAGGCCAGACTACTAATACTCCACCGGAGGGAGTATGTCATATCAGTACTCAATCAGTACAGACGAGTCCCATTAGACAAATTTACACCAAAGCCTATGAGTTTCAATTAAACTAACAATAAACCCTATCAGTTTTATATTTTAACTCATGTGCTTTATCAAAATTAGTTTTTTATCCTTATCTTTTTACACAAAGGCCCTCCAACTTTTCTGTATTTACAAAAAAGTTCAAAACTTCTATTCTTTTACAGTTTAATCCTTAATTTTATATCATGTATCATCGCACAGGGTTACCAACTAGTTCACTCTGTTCTATTGTCATCATCATCATCAGGAGCGTGGTACTAATAATGTCTTCACTAATTAAGCAACTTACCAATCCAATACTCCCTTCAATGTATATATTAGGCATTCTAGTGTTCAATCAAGAGTGTAAAAATATTAGTCGCTCCTGAGTCATGAAGCATGCAAAATGGCAAAAAAAACATGGGGGCACGACCGTCAGGATTAGAACTGTGGTGGCATCGTTAGAAAACTCTGTCAGTAACCAGTTGGGACAATAAAGATATGTAAATAAGAAAGGCATCGAATTTAATAACTCATCCTATCTAACTATATAGATAAGACCCACTAAAGATCATTTAATTCAATTCTCTTGACATATAAGGTATCCATATCAGCATTCAATCAGGTTAAGCTACGGCAGCATCCGTCCAACATCATCTGCCACATCATTTCGCATAATAACAAAACTTTAAAATAATTTATCTCACTCATATG